>JAQFZG010000086.1:0-54848 GCA_034695465.1 Entomobrya nicoleti
CCGTTATATTTAGTGTGAAAATCAAATGCTCTTCAGAAACACCTGCATAATCAGTTCTAGCACAGACAATTAATATCATAGCATAGAACATTAAAAGCAGATATAATAATAAATATATTAGCTTAACAAATTATCTTCTTTACCTACCTGCGTAGTCGCATCTTCCCCCAATTTGTTCATTCGAACTCGGATGGGGTGAGATCATCATTGTACGCAGGAAACGAAGAAAGGTCATAGTTTTTCGTTCATAAATTGCGTCGAAGCTGTAAACATTTATGCTTATTGAGATACATGGCTTTTTGTATGAAAAAAACCTTATCGGAGCTTTGATCTTCTTCAACTTTTGGTACAGCATTACTTTTGGTGTAAGTTTTTTTAAAGAAAAAAGAAAGCAACTTCCATCGACGAGTAACAGAATGAGAGATTAATTGCATGTAAAAGAAAAAAAGTAGTGGTAAAAACATTGTTGTAAAAACAGGAAGAAATTTTTTTTTGTGGTGAAAAGTATTTTTATTGCTAATGTCGACACTAGAACAAGCATAACTGATAAATATGATGATAAACTGATATTGATCTATTATCATGTTTCTATAATGTAATCTCTTTGTACTACTTAGCAAGGGTTTTTGGAATGGAACATCATTTTTCAAAAATGTTTTCACTGAAACTGTCTACTTATACGTGTGTGTGTATGGCACAAAAATATGCAAAGAAACGAGAGAAACTGCAAAATAAATAGGTGAATATGCAATTAAAACATGCATTTCTCAAGTCGTAAAGGAAAATTGAACATGGTATCATTTATTTGTTTTATGCTTGAAATATTTATAACTTATGTAAGCTGGACTGGACTGTACCTACCTACCAACAAACATTGCTGATTTTACTCAGGAATAATTTTAAAACACACGGATGGAAACGAGATAAGAAAATTCTTAAGAGGCTTAAAAATCTCCAACAAGACACTAATTACCTGTAAGCATTCACTAAAATATATCAAATGAAATTCTTCGTTCATTTTATATGTAATTAACGTTGTTTTTTTTACAGTCAGCTTTAGAAAAATATTTACAACTATTTTTTCGCAAAAGTTTTTGAAGCAGAGCAATACATTTTTATTTTTACTTTAGTTAAACAACAACGAAAAAAAGTACAATTCCTTTTTCCGCTGTTTGTCTAATGTGCTGTTTTGGCGTGGCGTTGTGAATCATTCTTCTTCGTAGGTAAAATCATAATAATAAAAAAAATCTAGAGTTCACGGCTACTAGTCATTGTAAAAATTAAATATGTAGAAATTCTTTGTGCATTTTCTTGTGTGGTGTATTTATTTAAGTATATACTTCCATTAAAGAGAAAACAATGTTTATAATATGCATCATGTGCACAATAAATGCAAAGATGTATGAAGCTCTCCGCTGACGGATGGATGGACGATGTTGTTTTATGTATTATAAAATGTATGAAATAACAACCTGGTGAAGTACATTCACTGTGTGGCTGTTAAGAAGAAAAAAATGAAATTTAACAAGCTAAAAATGCACATTTTTTTTCTTTCTGTTGCAAAAGAAAAAAAATTTATGATGCCTGGTCAGTCGACTTTTTTAAACGTTGCGCATTGTGCCGTGTGATGTTTTTATGAAATAAAAAAATTGTATCTTTTCTTATTGTAATCTACTACCGCTGCGCTTCTGTTTGTTCTGTTATCGAAATAAATAACTGGCATCATAAATACTTGGAAAATTTTGTTCGCGATGCGGCAAAAGGTAGTGTTATACCTTGGTTATGTGGTAATGAAAGGGTAAAAAGAGTAAAAGAGAAGTGGCTGACGATGATGGAAAAGTAGATGTGGATGTGGAATGGATGAATGACAACAACACCGAGTCGAGTCATAACACCTTGTGGTTTAGCTGACTTGAAGAAAAGGATATTTAAATATTTACAATGTGAATTCACATAAAACGTGCTTTCTTGATTTTTGCATGTATTTAATTAAAACTGAAAATAACTTGGGTTCGGAGTACGTAGGCAAAGTATATGGATTGCAGAAATAGACACTAAAACTCTACCATCTCTAGCTCGTCAACATTCATCGTCAGCAGCTGCACTTTTAAGCCTTCAGGTTATAAATTGTTAGAGTATAAATAAGTAAATGAGATTATATGTTATAAAACTTAATACATTTTTCTCTTAAATTACACTTTCAAAAGACTTGCATGCGCTTTTTCTCAAGATATTTTTTAGTAGCCTGTCATTTCCACCATTCTTTTTTACACAGCGTATACGTTGCTTATCACACGAGGAAGAAAAGGTAAAAGTTTTAATTTGTGTACAACACTTAGAAGCAGAAACGAATAAGATCCAGTTTATTTTGTTAAATGCATCATCATCATATCAACATTTTACGTTTAAACAAAATACGAACGTGGATAAACGGATATTGTGTACCTAAATATATTTAAATATGTATGCATCCTACACTTTAAGTGCATTAGTCAGTCAAATCAAATACTACGACTCATCATCATGCAATCAAAAGTCGGCAGTAGTTAGTGTTAATGGCACAGTATCAGGTTTTTCATACATTTTACTCATCTTTCTTCAAAAACAACTGCTCTTCGTAGCTCTCAGCATCACTTTGTTTTTGTATGATACCTTTTACCCGTGTGTGTGTGTGCGCTGGTTTTTTATTTTATTTACGTATGGTGACGGTGACCAGACAATGCACTTACACAATTACACGCTACGTAATATGTAGAAACGTATTACAAATGTGAAGTAGTATATTTTTTCCTTTTTTTCTTCTTCGTATTAGACATGCATGCCTGCATGGACATGAATGCATGTGTTAAGGGCAGCAGCAACAACTGTTTGTTAGCCTGACCAGGGAATATAATAGGTACACAAGATGGAAAACTCATACAAGAAGACAAAACGTATTTTTATACATTATGCATAACATACGCAACAAAATAATCGAGCTAGAATATCTCAAAGATTAGAAAAAAAAACTGTGTACCTAAAAAAAGTTTCATTTAAAACCCTGACTTGTCTATTTTCTACATTCATATTATATAAGAAACAGCAGCAAAACGGAAAAGATAATACATTCAGATTATATGATTGTGTGCATGTGAATGTATGTATAAATCTTTCGGAAAGTACCTGTTCCAAGAAATAAATGAATAAAGATTGTGGTTTTCAGTGGAACAAGAAGGGGAAAAAAAAAAAAGATTTCTCTGACTCGCATCGAATCAACTAATCTCCATCCCTCTCTCTCACCCTCTTTCATTTTCTTTTTTCTAAACTTCTGTCTTGGCACTGGCACTATTGTTGTTCCCTTATTTTTTGTGAGTTCACTTCACTTTCAACCCAAGCTTTACTATTATTGATGACTGTTATTGTGCACGAATGCTGAGCTGGTGATTTTTTTTCCTGACGCTGCGTAGCAGGTTGAATGACGATGATGAGTGACTTGTCTTGGTTGCTTGTTGCTTTTGCTACCTGTGTGCATCTTTTCTCTTCTCTCTGGATATATCAAGTTGACTGTGATTACAATGGATTTTTTTGTACTATATGTCATGAGTGGTGCACTAAAGTTAGGGGAACGAGAGTTACAATTTTGAATTATATATTGGGGGAGGATCAACCACATCATCATAATAATAGGTGCCCATGCCCATTCACTTCTCTTTCATCCTTATATTCTTTGAAATTACTTTGACTTATAAGCTCATACATTTATTGTGCCGATGTACATACATACATTCATACACTGCTCTGCTATAAAAGTATAATAACAGCCCTATTTTTATATTTTCGACAGATTTAAAAAAAAGTCAAGACAAGATTTCAAATTTTATTTAACTGGTTTACTATTATATAGTGCCGTACATGTGTGATTCATTTCATTTTTCTTTAGACATGCATGCAAGCAAGACCAAGCGTGTATACAGGGAACAAAGAGATCTGTCTGGATGCCAAAATGAACACATTACCTCATAGTAATAGATTATGGAGCAGTTAGGTACATTGCATACTGTCTGGCAAGATTTTTTTTCATAATCTGCTTTCATCAGCAAACAGGTAGGTTAATTGGCACCAACATTGCACGGGTAATATTTTTTATCGGAGGTCCCAATTTTATGTTTACATAAATACACACATTATTTTTACATCGTACCATTAATTTTAACATTTAGGTGCATAGGAGTATGAAAAAGGCATAAAGTAACCTTCATATATGAACTTTTTTTTCAGTAGAGTTCATAAAAAAATTAGGCTCTGGGGCTAACCACATCACTTCATCTATATCCATACATTTTCTTGATTATAATGGACTAGATGTAATGCAACAGATGAAATAGAGCTTTGGAGCATGTCGCTGTTGTTGTATTATATCTAAAACGCAACAGGTATTAGAAGTCAGTGAGCTCCACTCTCCATTCTCGTTCCCATCAGTCATACCCACTTCATTTTGACTTTCAGCTCTTTTGACTTTTGAAAGAAAGTCAAAAAGCGCGACCACTATAGTACCACCATTTATTACACTGCACAAACAAAATGCGCATTTCCAATTCAATTCAATACATTACACACTCATTTATTTTCAGCTCCCCCTTCAAAAAGTTTGAGTTGAAACTTTTTCACCGGTTTGATCCAGTGTGTACACACAGACAGACAGTTCCATGTTTGTTCATTATAATCATTACCACCGTTGTTCCAGGTCGTTGATTAACTTTATGAAAGACTTGTTAGATGAAGTAACACAGTTTACCAGCAATAATAATAATTTAATTTGTGATCTTGGGAGATTATACAAGTCCGTTTTTCCAACAGACAACATGCAGACAGCATTTTTTGTTTTTTTGAATGGATTATGAAAAAAGTAATTGAATTAAATACAATTTTATTAGTTAAAACATCACACTTTTTTCGTGTTGAACTGAATCAACATTCAAAAGACTTAAAATTACTACTATTTACATTATTTACAGAAAGACGCTTGTGTATATATGCAAGTTATAGTGTAAAGGTAGCGATAATAATATTATAGACATGAAAAAGCAGGTTTTCCATAAACAATTACTCAAAACCGGTAAGCACGCTTATAACTAATCGAAAGGGAGAAAAGATGCATCCATCTCTCATTTATTAATACTGCATAATAATCAGTACTCCCCCTCTCTCACATCTCGACTACATGCACACACTCTCGTCGACTCACATTTTATAAATGAGCATGTCTACTACGGTGCTTTGTTGTAGGAGAATAAAAGTGGATGATATGATGATGACCATGATGACTAAACAGAATCACAAAAACGTTTGTCTTGTCTGTCGCGTACTTCACATCATCTGCTTACCTGTAATCTTTTCTTTGTCAAGTTATTTGCATTTTACATCACCCCAGGGCAGAAAGAAAACAAGCAAGCTAGCAAAAAGGCAGCGATATTATTCATGTAGTTTTAAAACATGGATATAGTATATATGTAGCGTTGAATAAAATTAAAGAGCTCTAACATTTTACGATCTGATCCAAAACTTTATATTTTGATTTCCCCTTTCTCTTTGCAACAAGCACTGAGATATCGGATCAGAAAGAAATCTCAATTTTATGATCTGATCATATACATCCGTCACTAATTTGTACTGTACTACATCATCATTGTTTACAATAACATCATGAGGGGCAAGTTGCAATAAGCAGTTTAATCTTTGAAAGCTCGTACTAAAATACTAATACCATTGCCATCTTCATCGCCATCATTACTTTTTTTACTACATTAAATATGCTTTTTCTTCACCCTATTGTTAGTGTGACTATTATTCCTCACTTTTAAACAAGTGAACCGGTTAGTATACTACTGGATGTTGGATTATTATAGACAGCGTATTATTTTAAGGCTATATTATCTGCCACGCATAATAATGTGCTGCACTAAGCAAAGCGCACCATGCTTTTTTTTCTCCTTTTTCAATTTTTTTCTCTCTTCATCATCGTGATCATCATCATCAACACCACGCCACCTCTTCTTTCTATGTACTTGTTTGTTACCTTAACCTTACATTACGTTTTTACTCCTACTACAATGAAATCAAGCGTGGTTTGTGATCATCATCATCATGATAATGTTGATGCATTTGTAAATCTCGTCTGCTTTGCTTTTTGCTCTCCTTCGTCGTTTTTTTTCCTGGTGTGCTGCTGGTGGTAGTGGTGTGTTGTTGGTGTACATTGCACTTTTATATGTTGCAGTGCCTCTTAAATTTTATATTTCTTCGTATATTTTGACAAAGAGCCTTGCATGTACAATGTACATACATACGTATGTACATGTTTTATATTTCGCATTTTAAAGGTATAATAAAAAGCGTCTGTTGTTGGTTTTTGTATAATAATAAGGCACTTATAATCAAACAAGGTTTAGAAATGATCTGCTGCCATATGGTTTCCCATGAAGCTAAAGAGCTAAAGCTTATATTTTATACCTTTATCACAACAGTCATCATCATCGCTCTTGTACAACTACAACCGTTTTTTTCTATCAGTTCACCCTGTTCACTTAAAATGGTTGCACCTGCGATTTCCACTTTTCAAACTTGAACAAAAAACAGCAGATTTCATTATTCCTTTATATGGACTATAATAATATATGAAAACCATGTAAATAAATGTAGTATTATTAACTTTCAGTTGAGTAGGTATAGGCACACAAGTAATGGAGCGTTTATTATTCATATCCCAATGCAGGAGACCCGGACAGACCCAGTCTTTTAACATTGTTGTTTTGTTAATATTATTATTTCACTCGTTTCTTTTTTCCTCTTTTTTTATACCCATTTGTTCAACATCACGTTTTTTAATGCTACTTACATAATGCCCAATTCTATTCACAAGGTTCATCCACAAAATAAGCGAAGCTGATGAGGCAGGTGTATCATCATCGTCATCATAATATCGTACTGTGCATCCAGGTTAAAGGGCAAGGGCAGCTCACAAAAAAAGAAGAAAACATTAATGCTGCTTAAAGGAAAGGGAAAGGTGAGAAGAGAGAAGCTAAGTAAAAAAAATCAGGCATGGAGTTCTACAAATATAAAGAGAATTAGAGAAGAGATACAATATATACCAAATATAAAAAGTGTTTAGCCCACTATCTAAGCCAATCTCTAAAGCTCATACACTGATCATTATAAAGTTTCGTTAAATTCTACTTAATTCCTAGTTGTATTTCTAAAATAGTTACATGAGTACACAAAACTGGAGAAAAAGGATCAGGGACCTGTAAAACATTACTAGTGTGATAAAAGGTTCTGATAATTTCGTGATGATTGGATCATCCCAGAAGCAAGCAGATAATGTGAACTTCCATGGGTTTGTATTGGAGGTAACCCAACTCATCTTGTGATGATACTATACGCAAGTGCATCTTATGACCATGCTTATCTTTTTTCTTGATATATGATGATAATGATGATGAGTGCATACTGCTGTGGTCGTGGTCAGATAATCACCATCACCATTATATATGTATTTAGTCTTCAAACAGGAGAAGAATAAGTTTTTTTCGTACAGGACAGGGTCGTCTTGAGGAAAAGCTTCATCAGACAAGTGATATGAAACCAAGACCGGATTATAAAGATTATACTTATTTTGAAGTCATACATATCCCAAATCTGTCTTATTTTTTTTTACCTCCACTTGACTTACCTGCTTCATCATCATCATCAACATCGTCATCATTTTCAACAACAAAAACATCGTCATTGTACAACTTCACGGTGTTATAGTTGCTTTGCCACCACACTACCATGCTCCAATCCAAACCAACACTACTATATTTACTACTCACGTTTTCCAATTTTTGTATGCTCCCCTCAACACAACTTTTTCTTCAGCTAGTGTACTCACAACTACCTCAACTACTCGTTTCAATCATATTATAATGCTCTTTCTTTCGATTGCATCTCAGGAAAAGTTGTACAAGTAGTAATAAAGCTTATAGTAAAAACTGTTTTCCCTCGTCTTCATCTTTTTCTTACTCCTTATCGACGAAAAGAGTCCAGTCCCAAACAAACATTGCACCATTACATTTGCTATACAAGATCCACATCAGAAAAAAAGTCCAAAATCACATCAGGTTAGACAGAAGACACACATGCATAAAATGGCTAAGGCCATGTTGATGATCATGATCCCATACGAAGATCTAATGGTACAAGAGTATAAATCTTTTCTTCTCCCTCTCCTGCTTACTTGTGGCCGTTAAAAGTAGCTCCTTTTTTCACATATCACACTAAAAGATTACTTTATATTAAGGTTGTGGTGGTTGGTTTATGCGTAAAGTGTGAGTTTTTTTCTGTGATTACATATACTTTTTTCAAACATAAATATACAATTGTACTTGCATCTCTCATCTTCACCTAAAAGAGATTGTTGATCAGTGTGTTGCTTCCCTTTTTTCTCTTTTTTGGATCTGTTGAAAATCTGTTGTATTTATATTTTTTCTCTCTCTCTAAAGACAAGAACAGACAAGACACAAGACGTACACAAACACATGTGTATAATATTAAAAGGTGGCTCTGGATAAGAATAAGACAAAGAGTTTCATAGGGAAATGGTGGTTGTAGTAGGAGAAAAAAAAGTGGCTGCTTGTTGCTGGCTGTGAAAAGATAATTCTTTCACAACCTTCACTATTTACAACTTACTACCATCCATTCTAAGCACAAAAAACAACCACGATGCAAGACAGCTAAAATCAATGCATCATTTTTACTACATCAACTACTACGTGTGATGGTGCACACATACGTATTTGAATTTGTATGAAAATACAATAGAATCGTTCAATTTTCGACGAAGAATATAAATAAAGGGGTTTCATGTTCCTTGAAGATATACTATGGTTTACGTTTATATTTTACATACATCGGTTGTTTATATGCACGACGAAAATCCAAACGTTTTTTTTTCATGAAGGGACCTATACAAGTCTTGCAATGCCATATTATGCAGTATATTACCAGCAGCATCTATAATTAAAGGTTTTATTCCCGTCTTGCATGCATGGAATATCCTTAATATCAAGAAGTACAATTTTAGACTCATTTTTTTTGTTTGCCACTTGGCTTGGTGGAAAATCAAAAGCAATGAGGGGAGAACAACCCGCAACCAACTTAAACAGAGTCACACTACTACATACTCAGCCAACAACGAGCACCACCACATGTGGCTTGAAACGGGTAGTAAAAAAGAGAACTGTCGATGGACTAAGAGAGCAAGTGTGGTTTTATAGAGTGTACAGAAAAGAAAATCGAGGATTTTCTGTAGGGCAAGCTCAAAGAAAAAAAGAACCTTTCATGATGATGATCATGATGATGATGCTTTTGTGCACACATGCACCATGACCAGTTTTTTGTCAATCTTGAAAATCTCATCTTCACTACTGCACTACGACGATTTTTATATATTTACATTTCGTATTAGTCGTATTTTTCTTTCTTTATATAAGTTCTTACGTTTCTTCTTATATTACATTAGTGTGTAAGATGCATGTAGACATTTGTGTATTTTTCTTTTTTTTTTCTGCTGTGTGTTTGTAGTAATCGTAGTAGAGGAGCACCTTATTTCGCCATCACTTTACTAGATGCTACCCTCCCGCCTTCAGTCTTATCTTTATGTTGTACCATAATATCTATAAAAAAGTATAGTAGTATGAGTAACTTGTTCCACTATCTATCTATCTTTTATTTTTAAAAACTAAATAGTCATTATCCATGTATCGAATAAACATTAAAGTGGAATAATGCTCAGAAAAACAGAGAGCGAGCAACGACTCCGAGAGAAGACCACAAGACGCTTTCATCCATCAGGTAACCCCATTTTAAGACAAAGATAGATCAAAACATAAAGCATGAAAAAAGAGAGATTTTTCAAAAAAAAACTTCCTGTATGAGGTTTGACAACGTTTATTAGTCGTATTATGACTGTGACCTTTTTATTTATCTATGAGTAATAGGTTGGTTGAGAAACCACAACCGCAATCAATATTACTCGCAAAATATTACAATTATCATCGCTAATTACCAAGTTTAGTTTGAATGATGCATTGATATGAACGTATATGTTTGACGCAATGCTTATAGTTAGTATATGATACCTATGCAGTAAGCATGATGGTTTTGAAAACGACAATCTATTTGAATATTTGACGTTTGTCATAAAACTGCTAAAAAATCATCCTACTGGGAATACTTCGTACGTACGTTTATGCAAACATACATCGTTAAATCTAATGACGATTTAATCAATAACAAACATGATGTGCATACATATATATACGCTTCTGGATAGAGATGAATTGAAGTTTGAAGTTCTAAAACTTTGCAACGTAAATATGATATACAGTATATTAAGTTATGACTTGTAATCCCAACCAGGGTTGTATGTCTAAAGCAGAATGAAGAATGAATCTTATATCTTTATGGCAAATTATACTTCATTGATTATTCCAGAGGGTAAATGAAAGTGTAATATCGGGAACTTTTACTGCATAAATTTAATGTATGAGACGGTTATTGGTACAGTTCAAACAAATCTAATAACATCAACCGTGTTGAGAAACTAGCCAATTTGATAATTAAATATTGTAAGATAAAATATGAAATATTTGTCGATTGATAAATATAAATATAAATCATTTTGTGCGAACCGTTCAATGGTTCAATTTTATACTTGGAATTGTGTCCGTCAATAATCTTAGATGGCTTATAGTAAAGTAGTTCTAAATTTTACTCAATTTACACTTGTTTACAATAAAATAAAATGCTGATGATAGAGTTTGACTGTAAAATACCACTAGAAATAAGTTGACCGATGATGATGACATGCTCAGTCGCAGTAGCAAGATTCGGCATAGATGCATTATATATTTATATACGTAGGCATCACGTGCATAAACTATATTATAAGTAGGCATCCATCAGCGATTCATACATCATATCATTATCATTAAGAACCGCAAACGTAATGAATCAACTTTATTATAATTTAAAAGCCCAGTCCAATGATCTTATCGTTTGTCGTTAGCTTACATGCATCAATAACTAACTGATATAATGAACAGGTTGTTTGTCTGCTGGTTTTTGCTGGCTACTACGAAGTAAATTAACTTATTGCTGACTGAACATAAATATGTATATATGTATAATCAAAATCATCTTTCTTTTTGCAAACCATATGCATTTTTAATTGGAATAAGAATATTTGCGGACAGGCGCAGTACACTGGTCTATTTTCATGAAAGAGTTTGCTCCAATGTTTTGAAACACATTTTTCTTTATCCTTAATCAGTCAAATTCATAGAATTTTTCCTTGTTGCTTAATCAAAAATGTATATGATATGTATATGACTCTTCTAGCCACGACGTTTCTTGTTTAGAGGATGCCAGTGCCAGACTAACCGTTGTCGAACTGGAAATAGTTTTTATTTCAGTTTTCCTCGTTCCTCTTGTCTAACTTGAGCTTGAAATGATCATCACGATCACGATGACTGGAAATTATTGCTACAATTCAGAGTGCAATACCGTGAAAACAGCAATAATATTCACGGCTAACAACAATGATGATTTTGAGTGCGATACCCTATGAATGAGTGAATCATACATATTATATGTTGAATGTTAGTCTGGTCATTTGAAATAATAAAAAACACAGTTTTTCCTCTTAAAGCCGGTTTCTTCTTGTGCATCAAACACACTCGACACAACTATTCCACCAGTTCTATATGCATTCATGATAAAATATACTTAAATTAGGTGGGAAAGCACTTTTTATCATTATAATTTTTTAAATGAATGGATACGAAACATCAAACAAAACTCTTGGTCTGCAATTTGGATCAAACATTCTGAATGACTACTTGTAAGACGAATGCACTCATCTCATCGTCAGCGTAATTATTTAGTTTTAGCAGGAAAAACGTGACGGATTTAATTATCATGTAAATTATCATTCATATTAAATTGCTCAAATCTAACACTAGATGTTTTATATCTTTATCCTTTGTTTTGCTACTAAAAGGGAAATGGAAAGAGAGTTCATTTCAAATATATGCCTGTGTTTTCATATATACAGATGCAATATGGAATACCAATTTTGTTGTAACCGATCATGATCTGACCTTGATATTAAACCTGGGGACGTGTAATGAGTGATGAGTGATTTTGCCCCAATGTAATGTCCATTTCAAGAATCATAAAACAAAATAGGAACGCATACAAAATACTCAAACTCAAATAATTAAAATTAAACATTGTGCTTGGTATGGGGTTAAAACCATCAACTTGAGTTGGACTTTAAACAGTTCTCAAGTTTACGAGAACACCAAAGTTAACGACAGGAACAGGATCATCATCACCACTACTATTCACTTTTATGAATTTGTTTGCTTTGCACCCATAAACAACAATAACAGGTAATAAAAATGGTGAAAAAAACATACAAAACGAATACAAAAAAAATTAACATCTTTTCCTTTTTCGACAGACCCTGTAACGGTGTAGATAATCTTTTTCAAATTTGAAACAAAATACATCTATCATCATCATCATCATAATCTCAAATCAAATAAGCGTCTGTCAAGACTAAATTATCGGCTGTATTCCCACTCTTCTTTTATCAACAGACAAATGCAATTTCACCTCATTATGTACATCATCGAAAAACAAAAAAAAGTTCAGCTACATTAATTTTTTTGTTTCTTCTTCGGTTGTTTGTTGTTGATGGCGAGAAGATGGTGACGCTGACGGTAGTGGCACTGGTTGTTGCTGCTGCTCGCTGGTGTAGTCATTATTGTTGTTCTTTATTGCTTACTCCAAACAAAATACAAATATAACTATATATGTATGTTTTATACATATTTATATTGCTGTTATACTGGTTGAAAGAAAAAGCAGTAAAGATTTTTTTTGTCTTCCGAGAGAAGAACAAAAACCTTTCATCTACTACACTTACTCAGCAATATACATACATACATAAAAATATAAATATAAAGAAAATCTTGTGTCTTGTAGCTTGTCTTCCTATTACCTGTGAAAAAGACGAGTCAAGAGATAATCACGGCGGGACACGACATCATCATCTTTATTATTATCATTTTCATCCTTCTTTATCCTAATCATAATCGCTTTCGTACTCACTGACATGCATGCATATTACGTATATATTACGTGTCAATAATATATACACTTTTTTTTATCTATATGTAGTAATAATAGCAGCAGCAGCACCAACAACGGATAAAGCACATATATATTATGTGTATCGATGCACTTTTTACAGCAAAAAAAGTTGGTAGCCCATCATCGTAATTTTCTTTTCCCTGCAACATTATCATCATGATCATCGTCGTAAAGTTATTATATGACCATATCAATACACTTATATAGGCTTTTTTTCTGTGAAACAGCTACAGCAGCACACAGAAGTGGCAAGCAACAAAATAAAGGTAGAGAATCAAAGTAATCACGACATACGCTGCCGATGATGATGACGACGACGGCGACGCTGCCCTGCTCCTGAATGTAGTTTAGTAATAATGTATTGCTCTTTGCTGTACTCTGATGGTTATAGTGGTAATGGTGGTGGTTTGTTGGCTTTTTGCTGGCTGGCAGGCAACAAGCAAGCAATCAAAATCACAATCACCATCTCTCTCTGAAAAGAGAAGAAAAAAAACTTGATAAAACACGAGTAAATCCAGTAGCAATTGAAGTTGACTGCTGCTTAGTGCCAGCGTATCAGCATCGAACAATAAACTTGTGGTGCAGCGTCAAGCATCATTTTTTTCCTAGTCGAGGAAAAAAACTGAAGAGAACAAAAGAGGATAAGATACATACATAAACTTTTTTGTCTTCCTTCCTTCCTTAATCTTGTGTAATTGCCTTATGAGAAAGCTTTTGGTCGAAGAGCACATCATTTTGTATGCAACAGACTAATTCATGTTGTTTTTTCATGTTGATTGTCATTGTCATCGTATTTTTTGCATAGACATTCACATTGACAATTCGTCATGTTTTATGCTTGCGCGCTGTTAGTTCTTTGTGGTTTATGGTAGCTTCTAAATTGATAGGAAATGAGTTTAAAAGGTTCTAAATTTAATTTCGGTTAGTTTTCAGCTAACGAACCCAGAAGCGAAACCATGTGCTACATTCATTATTCATTAAATGAATCGGCCTTTTCAATCCATATTGTTTACCAAATCACTCAATATTTTTCTTGTATTATCTGTACAATTGAATATATATAAAAACGTTTTCATAAATATAAATGTCTGATGAAATTCCACTTGATATTACCTTTTTAACCAAACCCGTTATCAATCACGAGGCACTATTTACACAGTTGTTCCGATTCATCATGACAATATGCCAAGAAATATTTGACCAAATTTTAAGCGTAAGCTTTTGATTCTTCTGAATATTTTCTGATTTTATTCTGACTGAACACGGCCAAAGCAAATGAAGACAAAAAGCATATGTACATACATACATGACAAAAAGTACACATCCATATCAAGTCAAACCTCAAGAAAGAGTCAAAGACATAAAGTGTGTCCAGTTGAGATGAGGTACACAACAAAGTACGTTGTATATGTTAACAGTGCAGTTACTGATTGTGATGGATTTAAGCAGAGGTATAAACAACGTACTTTGTTGCATTTACGAGACTACTAGCACACAATGGCGCTTTTACCTAATATAAATCTATTTAAACAGTGCAGGAGTATATAGAGGTAGTAGAGGTTGAAACAAAAGTACAATGCTGCTTTTTACACGAAAAGTCAAAAGAATCAAAAAGGGTTAGATTTTGGGTAGACACATACATACATATACAGAACACATATATTATATGCTATCCATATAAATATGCATATGCATACACTTGATTTAGGTTTGCTTTCAAAAAAGTCACATCACATTTAGTACTCGGCAACTTCAGGATGGATGATAGATGTGAAAAGACAATACTCAACACGGATGTATGGATATGATGATGTGTTCAATGTACTCTAAATTACAAGAACCTTGCACTTGCTGCTTTATCGTCACTACATATTATGAACAAATGTTTAAATGTGTGGATTGTGGATAGTGGTGGTTACTGAGCTGATATACATACAAGAAAAAAGGGTGAGTTTAGCAAATAACATGCAACGTTGTATCGTATGGTACTCATTACGATCACCCGGATGGATGGCTTATGTGCGTTTCATCAAGAGACAGAAAGGGTTGGTTGTTGAATATGAGGATATGATATCGCTGCGCTTGTTTTTTGTGATAATGTTATGACGATGAGATGACGCGTTGCGGTTTACAAACAGCAAAGGCAATAGATTTTGCTGCAAGCTAAAACACTACTGCTTCTGCTGTGGTGGTGTGGCAGACAATTGACATGCAACCTTTGGCCCCTAAATAACAAAAACTCAATCAAAAACTGTTCAAACAAATCAACATGAGCAACAATACCAGCTATACAGTATGGCTTACGGTTTTGTAATGTGAAGAATGGAGATTTGCATGTATATTATATTTGTATGAGTATGAGACATTTCACGGTTAAAGCTGTTTATTATTTTGCAGCATCAGCTTTATTTGTGCGGTTGAGGATTATATAACCTTTGTCATTATACCTCCTGCATGGTACATAGTTAATAGTAATGATCTTAAATGAACAGAGACATTTACTGGTTTTGTTTTTTGTAGCTTCAGTCTCTGGAAACGTTACTGCAGACTAAAATGATGATGATGCGAATGAGAAGCATAAAGAGCAGATAAAGTTCATGAAAAGTGGTTACATTACAACGAGAAGTTTCCTAATTATAATCGGACCCACTGCACTGCCAACATTTTCATTGTTTTTTAAAAGCAATTACACTGTATATCATATATTGTACGTATTCATCTCATTTTGACAATCTATCCAAAAAAAAAAGAAAAAAAAGCGAATAGCAGCATATGACATATTTATTCTGCCATGCTATCGAAAATCAAATATGAAAGAAAGTTAACTATTGGATGAAGTGTTCGATTAGACAGATGCGCTATTTCTAATGTTGGTGACAAATCAGTAAGGAATATTTTTACAGGCCTAACTGGCTGGTATTACGTTTATGCTTATGTTTATTTATGCATAGACGTTTGTGGTATTTTTCACTCGAAAACGTTTAACATTTAATAATATGAACTAATGTAAAATTCGCGATTTGTGCAATAGAAGTATTGTAAAATTTTGGGGTTCTGGTTTGTTTACAACATTACATTTTATGAACATTGATTCACAGTTTTCTACATTTTAGTCAGGATACTATTTGTACAAAAGCCAAAAGTTAAATTCAGCTCCGATCAATAACCTTTTATTTTTCTCTGCTGCTGGAGGAAGCAAGATAATAATTGTTATGAATATGAAGTCGCCTGCAGCTGCGTTTTTATTACTCTGTCAATCCATTTTACTCCAGAATCTCAAATCCA
The DNA here is from genome assembly GCA_034695465.1 of Entomobrya nicoleti. Classification (NCBI taxonomy): domain Eukaryota; kingdom Metazoa; phylum Arthropoda; class Collembola; order Entomobryomorpha; family Entomobryidae; genus Entomobrya; species Entomobrya nicoleti. The sequence goes on from JAQFZG010000086.1 coordinate 16,522, forward strand.
AATGTGAAATGATCATTCAAAAGTTGTTTTCTTACGGAGTGTAAAAATATTCTTAGCTATTAAACTAATAAAACGAACACATATATGTATAACTCATACTCATACAAATAGCTGAAGAGATCTATACTGTTTACGTGAAGCATTGTTTTGTTACATTGTAAACAGCGTGTTGATGATAAGCATAAAAAGAGAGTACCACTACATACATAAAGTTTCATCATCCCATTTGCGATTTTCATTAAATCATTCTTCATAATAAATCATCCTTAAATCCAAAATTAATTTTGTCCGTAAGAAGATTAATAGATGATGAGAAAGTAAGCAAAACAGAAAATGCGTCCACTCTTATCTTATTCCGCACATGTTCATACTCCATATAAAAGAAAGTCTAAAATAGCGCTGTTATAAGGACCTCTGGTCATTAAATCATAACAAATGAATGCTTTTCATCGTTTATGTCTACTAAAACCTTAACAAGCGACTCTTATCGTCTCGTCCCATCCAGTTCTAGGAATAAGCCATGATCATCAACAGCGACATTGCAATGGTCCGCTGGAACATTTCCATTTGCATGAACTCGTAACACGCATCTATATATTAATTTGTTTTGATGTAAGGAATTCGTTGCTTGTTTGTATAGTAAAACATGTACATATTTGCAGATTAAGTAAATTTCATCATCAAACAAATGTACTACGCACAATCATAACCAGTTCCCCATCATCCTTATTTCTGGCGTTCATTGAATGTAGGTATAGTGTATATAGTTCTCTAAATAGAAGAACGCCCGCGATAATTGTTCAGCAGTGAAATCTAAGCATTATAACGAAATGATTGTTTTCAAAGCTCATGAGGGACAACGTAAATATAGATAGCTAAACTCAACCATTTTGTATACACACTGCGTGCATAATATCATTATCAAATCAACATCATCATAATCCATAATCCCATTTCATTGACTTTTTCATAAACATTTTCCAATGACACTACCTCACCACCATCGCCGCCACCACCAACTTCTTTCATTTGAAATGCAACAACGAGAAGTGAAGTCATCGTCATATTTTAATAGAAAACCATTTTTACAGGATCAGACAGGAGTATGGTTCACTGTTCTTTTACAATCATATAATATCATGAGACGTTTGCTTGCGTTTTAATGCAAGTGTATGTTTGTATGTAAACTCTTTTTTGTGTTTTGGGCATTGTGTGTGATGGAAGAGTTAGTCAAAAGTGAGAACAAAGTTACAAGTCATATTGAGAACAGGGCAGAGATTAAATTGAAATGGAACATTTTATATTGCATGGAATAGCTTCACTCACGCTCCGCAATACAGGCATTATGGATATTGGATACGTTTAGGTTTGTTTGGGGGAAACGAAAGCAGGAGGATAAGAATTATTCAACATTTGAATGTATGTATGTATTATTTATGTATATACTGCAGGTATATCTTCATACACAGGAATATATAAACATATTTATATGTATGTATGTATGTATTTGTATTAAAAGCATGGCTTTGCTTATTAAAAATTGTTTCCAAGCAGAGGGAAGGGAGATCCCAATCCCATCATCCATCCGTACCTCCGTTGTCGGATCCTCGTAGTCATCATGTATCACCACCACCATCATCATCAACAACGAGATCGCTTCTCCTTTTTTCAAATGCTGCTGAAACTGAGCCAACAACACCAGCATCATCATCATCAGTCAGGATCAGATCAGGAGTAGGAGCAACAGGCACAAGGCATAATATTCTCCATTATATCATATCGGACCAAAACACAAGTGGAAGGAAGCAGGATTTGTATACACACATAATATATACGCAGCCACACGTTAGTTATATTATATGCATTTATATTGAAGCAACAGGGTTGAATTGCATAAATATATTATTATTATTATCACATCATCCTCTTCTTCTACAAACTGCATGCACACACAAAACAAAGTAGGAGAAGTGTACCGAGAGTACGCACATCTCACATCATCATCAACATAATACACACATACATACAATAAGAGGAGGAACGACGGGGCAAAAAAAATATAGTAAAAAAGAACTTGAACTTACGTTCTCGCATGTAATATACGTTTATTACTTACTTTTCATGTGTTTTTCTCTAAACTCACCCGTCCATCCGTACTCCTGTGCTCTCTTCTCTTCTGGCTCTGGTTTGGCTGCTGTGGATGCTATAGCGCTGGTATTTTTTCCTCTCTCTCGCAGAGTCGTCGTTGGTGAAGAAGATATTTAAGTAGACAAGTCAACATGAAACAGATTCAAGTTTGTTGGGAGCAAGCGAGCAGTACTGATTGAAGTGGAGAAGAGAGGATACGCAAGTAGAAAGGAGGTTCGGTTTTGTTAGAGTTGTTGGTTTCTTGTTGCTCTTCTTTTCTTAGACATCATCAAGCAAGCAAGTCAAGTGAAGTCGGCATAATATATACATACACGTACACACACAAGCACTTGTCTTCTTCATTTTGTGTGGAGCGGAGTAAGTAGTAAAAATTCTGTAGTAGCGCGCACCAAGAAGACGAACGAGATGACGAGGATATTATCTGTGTACTCTAGTTTGTTTTAATAGTGTGGTAGTAAAAGCACAAGGCTCAAGATTATCTTTTTTTCTCTGCTTGGCACATATAACTGTCTTGTGCCAAGCCAATAATAATAATCATAATAGTAATAATCATAATACACATTACTTAAAAAGACACACCACCACTTGACTACTACAACACCACACTTGCTTAGTGCTACTACCAAAATTCAGATTTACACTGCTTGCTCCTCCGTGTGCAAATACAAATACAACCATTATCATCGTATTATCATCATGTTCATCTTATAAACATTTAATACCAAATCAAGCTGAAGCTCTGAAGATTTTTTGAGAAAAACGTGGTTACATGAAAAAGTTCCAACGAGGAGGTCGCATCCTAAATCGGTGTCGTCGTGTGTCGAGATTCGAGAGAGAAGAAAATAGAAAAAAAGGAGTAAGTTTCACAAGGACTGATTAGCACAGTTCCAGAGAGACGAGGATACGAGAGAGAGATTATAAATTTATACTATAACATTCTTATCAACATTCTGAAGTAAAACTCTTTCATTTTCTACTGCATCATCATATCATCTCAGCAGCAGCGTGGTAATCAACATAACATAATATCATCATCATCGACGGACCAAACGACAACGACGAGTAGTAAGTACATTACTCTTACTATTTTACCACACCGCACACACCGCCGCCTTTTTATCAACATCTCTCATACATGCGATGTTTTTTAATATGCATGTACAACAACAATCAGCACGTCCTATGAAAGAAAACTCTTTCGCGTAAAGCATACATATTTTTTCAACTTACGCGTTTCCTTCTCGTTGCGTTATTTATTGGGTTTGGACACACAGCATCATATACAACACAAAACTATTCTTGGCTGACGATGATAAGCATTCCCTGAGCGTCGTAACTTCCAACAGTTCCAACAACCAGAGAGAGGGACAACACACCGAGTTTGTTTTTGTCGATAGTCGGAACTACTCATTGTAGAATTATAAGTATTAAACACGGACATATAGTGAACAGACAATCTCAACTTGATATAAACTTTGTGCAATGATTGATAATCATCAATAGTAAGAAAAGAAAGAAACTATAATGGGTATATAGAGCGTTAGTGTGAGATAGAAGGAATAAGGGTTAATTGTGATTTTTTAGAATAGAATATAAAAATAAATATTATCAGTCCAGCAACAGAAGGGGTTCATGCAGCAAATTTAGCAAATTGGTGGCTCAAATCAAATCAAACTGTACCGACAATCACCGGAACAAATGTAAGTAAACTGTACTCTTTTGTTTGATAAAATATATATATACATATAACCATATATCATTCTTACTGCTACAACACTACTACTGTCTTTCCACTTTGTTAAGTACGTATATAAAGTCCACACTAGTGTGGGGTAGGTAGCATTCATAGATGTAAAAAAAGTTAATGATAATATCATTATTACAGAAAGTGAACTTGACATGTTACATAATTAAAAACCCATGTATGTTTGTTCATGCAATTCTCTGAGTACGAACGAACTATAAAAAAACACAACCAACAAAGGAAGAAAGTAAAGTTCTCTCTTGACTTTGTATACCGCAAAAAGAAAATAGTTAAAATTATATGGTATATAAGCATACATACATATATCTTTCTATATACCAGTTTTTATTATTATCGCTGTTATTACTGCGATTGTGATGATAGCCACGCGTCCTTTCAAAACAATTTAAAAGCTACACACAAAGAAACGGTAGAGAGTAAAGTAAGTAGCGTACTAAAAGAAGTAAAGTGTATATATGTAGCTTTTATATTTATACGTAAATTCCACATAGACATACATTATCACAATTATTGTATTTTTGAAAACATGATAACAATATAGTACATCCTACACACTACATAAATCCGGTTAAGATTATCTCAAATTATAATCTCGGCAACAAAAGTATGAGCTAAACTGTGAAAAGAGTATAAAAGTAAGTGTAATGTTAAAATTACTTAATAGTTCGTTTCGTTCTTTCTTTCTTTTTTTACTATATTTTTCGCAAGCTCATTTACAGATAAGCAGGGTAAAGCGAAACCATAATAAAACATTTTTTGCTAACTTCCTTCGGTACATAAATAAATAAAAGCGGGCGGGAGATAAGCCATAAAAAAGGTTTAATGTGCAAGGAAGAATAAAAACGAAGGAAATTTATAATCAGTCACACACGCTAAAATATTAATGTAAAAAATGAGATAATAAGAATAATAATTTTCTAGACGAAAAAATTAGCTTGATAATCATTACAGCACATCATCATCATAATATAGTTCGCTTTTTAAAAGATATAAAAAATCCACATAAAAAGGCAGCCAGTTTTTTCTCGGAATCGGATCAGGAAACCCCAATCATATTTTAGTACCTACCTATCCCAACAAAGAACTTCTACAACTACACACACTCACTTGTGTGGCTGCCGAGTTCACATTTTTTCCTTTTCTTCGTTTCAAGTGATTTATGTATATGTGTACCGACATTTTTTTCATAAGCCAAAAGGTTGATGTTGATACCACAATAATAAGGTTTATAGCATTTATTTTTTTCATTTTAAAGACCAAAGTACACATAGTTCACACATTCTTTTTATCAGTTTAAAGCGAATTTTTTTAGTAAGTGGTACTCCCGCTTGTTTTAGCATATAAAAAACTATAAAAAAATAGTTGGTAATGCTTGTGCACCATTTTCTTCGTCTAATTCAAATCAGCAACAGAGTGGTAGATACACGTTAGTCAACAAGTAATACTTTTGCTTCTAGCTTGGTATCTAATGTATCTATCTGAAATGATCATATTAGCAGAACCACACACACATAAAATGTACATGATATAATACGCTATTTTCTAAAAGAGTGATTCATCAAATTTACCATCAAGTTTCCTTTTTTTCTATATGGATCGCCGATGACTACATGCTATTTGTATGCTACTACCGCTACTTTACTAAGAGTTAGTCAGTAGTCTTACTACAGAAAACAGACTTTTTATAATAATATTTGTTGTTCCGTGTCTTATAAGTTGATGATGATGAGTACGATAATAGTAATAGCTGTGTAGCAATAATAATAGTAATGATAATCAGGATGATGATACATATATAATATTTTTAGGTGTGTTAATGTAGTATGAAAAATAGAGTTTTATTTTGGAGGTTACTTGTTCTTTTTTATGATGACGTATATCAAAAAAAGTATGTGTACCATGTTGCTGAAAAATTTCGTACCTTATTCCCTGTACTACTGAGATTTTTTTGCTCCAATATAGACCATCAAAGAATATCAGGTTGTTTCATGATGTGAGTTGATAGTAGTGGCAGCTGAAGAAAGCACCAAGACCAAACACTATCATTAATATCATGTAAAACCTCTCAAGTTTGAATAGTGACTCTTACGCCTGCAAACCGTGTATTAGTCAGTTTTTAAATCTCCTTCATTTATGAAGACTTATAGGTAAATAGATAAATGAAAAGAAATAATTTAATAGATTTTTTTATTCATACGTGTGATCTTGAGTACGGATCTTTCAAAGTTGTTTTATAAATAGTGTAAAGACAAAAGAGATCTTTAGTAATATGAAATGGCTGAAATATAAAGATAGTGAACGAGAAAAGTAAAATAGATAAAAATATATATCTTTAATGCTTTGTATTTTCTCGGTTGAAAAAACTCCGTTAAAAAATGCTTTCGTTGGTTATGATAATTTAAAAACTTGCCGTTTAAAAGATTTGCTAAATATAAAAGGAAATAAACAAGAAGTGATGATAGTAAGCTGTACATTACAATACTACATACTGATAAGATAAGTTACAAGAGTAGCAATTTGTGTTTTAATAGTTAAGTTGTTAAACTGTATTATGGTTGCAATTTGCAATAGATTTAAGTTAACTGCACCCCTTTTCTGCTGCATTGATGATCTTCATTAGTTTGTAGATTGCATCAAATAAAAAAGAAGTTTTTCTCATGAGCTCTATTGTCTAAAATTTATTGTTAATTTGTCTATCGGTACAAATAATTATATTGTTAATTGTGAGATAAAGAGCTCATCATTTTAGACATACGTGTAGACGTACGTTAGTGTTAATTTGTAATCAATCATTAAATTTAGTATAAACCCATAAATTTTATTGTATATTTATTAGAGTTTATATTGAATTGTATGGTGTATGGTCATTGAACGTTTATGTAAGCAAAAAAGTAAGGAAAGGACAATAACTCATCATCATTATCATAATATCAACCCAAATAAGTACATGATTTACCACACCGCTGCAATAATTTTTTTTTTACGAAACCAGAGAGCAGGGTGAATCATCCTTACCGTTGTCGTCACTCTCAAGAACATACAGTCAGCGTGTTCTGGGCTTAAAGTCTGAAAAGTGACCCATTCACAACTATACTACCTTTTGTATTAAACTATACCATTTTATCTCATTTTACTTCCGTTAGTGATCTCTAAAACCACGTTTATACCACACCATTGCTACTATATATTCTACTACTAGAAGCACACAGAATCCTTTTTCTAGTTAATGTATACTTAACCGAACTATTAAGTAGAGGAGCCATTCAGCGAATCTTTGCGGTATTGAATGACTCATTACTTCAAATCAACAGAAAATGCACCCCAACAGCAAAACATACGCATTGTAATTTTCATAACCTCATTCATCAGCAAACAACAACCGACTGCAGCAACGCAGCGTCATCATCACTCACATCACCCCTCTCTCCCTCTCTCTCTCTCCTACTCCACTCATCGTCACAGTCAGTTCACATTAAAAGAAGTCATAATCTCTGCTGTTTTTATGACTAGTAACTTTGAATACAAAAATTCTAATTTAATTTAATTGGTTTGTGGAATCGAGACTGATTTGAGTAAACACTTTGTGTGCTTACTTGTGACAAAGCTGAACATTACGTAAACTAGCTTGATTGAAAGCACAATATATTTAAGCGATCATCATCGCATCATCATCTTCGCTGATACATAAATTGGAACATCCAAACAAGTATAAAGATATTGGCTATTTCAAAAGCATCAACGGCAAACTCTGGACAACATCATTATTGCTCACGCTTCTAATTAAACGTTTCTCTACTGTTGACAGGTAAGAAACAATTTAATATCTCCTTATACAGCAATATAATAGCTTCATAAAAAAACTAAAGGGAGAATATGGAAGGGCAAGTATAATTATATTATATGGGAGGAGGGTGGTGTACAAAGTTAACATAAGAGTAAAATAGAGAGAGATAAATTAATATTGCGTTGTAAAGAGACATTGTACGAATAAGCTACAACTAGCAAGCTCATTTTGCAAGTGAAATCAATGACCGAAAGTGTGGTTTCAAGGTCTTTTTGTTTTACTGGATGAAGAGGTACCGAAGCGATCAGGTCATACTCTTCAGTGGCTATTTTTTGCTGAATTTGCATATCTTTGTCAAATCCAAGTTTTTTGCGTTGTACATTTCATTTCCTCAAAATTTACAGATTTAGAGATCGCTTACATCAGATATAATTATTCAGACAGATGTAAAGTATTTAAATTCAGAATAGAATCTTGTACAAACTTGTGTAATATTTAAATTTAAAATGGTGAGAACGAAAAGGAGATAATAAGGTGACATGTTTCTAAAGATTAAAGATCTAACAGTTTTACATACAGAACAAGTCATACACGAAAAGAACATGTCGCTCATGCTAACTGTCGAGGACGGGAAAGTAGTTTTCATTATGACTTTTTTCGTACAGTATAATTTGTTATGCTATGATGTACTCTATTTTTACCATTTTACTTTAAATGTACATTTTTAGTCAGTCGAATAAATTTGCTTATCATTCGTGTTAGTTAGTATCAAAAGCAGTATGTATTATATAAGTAGAGTGATATATAATTTTGTTAATTTTTTTATGCTTGAGTTGTTTGCGAAATGTACTTATTGAATAGAATACACAATAAATGATAAATATTATTAGCAAGGCAATCAATCCAACGAAAATGCTGGTCCAGTTAGAATAGAGAAGCAAAGATAATTTTTTAATCTTAATGATTTTGTTATTGTCACTTAAAGACAATGATGCTCAATCGGCTGTGTATATACTTCTTACGCAATATGAGGAGAGTAATTTAATTATTTGTTGAGTTGTTTTTTAACATTGTTATTTTATTAAGAAAGCGTGTTAAAAGTACAAAATGTACCTAATAATCTATTTATGCCTTCTCATTGAAGTACATATAAGTGGAGCATATTTTAATGGCAAAATATCTTATCTTTCAAAAGAAACACAAAGAAATTAACTGCGCAGTCGGAGCACGTATTAAATTAGGTACCGTTTAATATGTAGTATACATGGCTGGTGTTTTCCAGTAGTAAGAAAGAAAGGAAAAGTGTTAAAAGCACGTCTTGTGACAGCTGCTCCAAGCAATACAAATTATTGATTATTCTGCCACCTTAATGACAATAAATCCGTTAATGGCTCATTTTCAAACGACACTTTCATAAAACATTTAACAATTAATATTGTCTGTTGGCTGATATGAAACAAGTTATCAATATCAACCACCATGAACATGAAACCTGAGACGGTGCATTATGACATACGGACACGTTTTCAGCGTATGCCAAAAATTGCTTCTGGCAGCATTTCTTTTTAAACAAGATAATTAAATTCACGAACGAGGCCACAAATAGTTTTGTAATGAATTTTATGCGTATCCAGAACGAAAACAACGTGTCTGTAGGAAGCATTAAATCATGACGGTAGTTTTGACAAATGATAAAAAGATTTGTTGAGACTCTTTTGTCTCTTATTTCACCCCACTCTGTCTGACGCTGGCTGACAAGTACACTAGCATGCATGTAGGGAGACTGCAAACAAGCAACTGATTAACAAAGCCGTGATGGAAGATGGATCTGGCTTATCGCTGCCACTAAAAGCGCTGGGGCTGTCATAAAAAATATACGCAGATGAGATGGGCCCATAGAAATGATAGATTAAAATTTATATAAAAAGTCAAGTCAGCAGTAGCAGTTTTTTTTCAGTGTTTGACGAGAGAAGTAGGTACCAAATCACACCACTAGAAGGAGAAGCTGTATTAAACAAGAAAGTTATTTAAACTTGTCTTGATGTTCGACAGACAGCACAAAAACCGTTTTATCTCAAGGCAACTTGCGCATCTTGCATGTACAGAGAAAGTTGCCTGTACATTAGCCAGTAAGAGAAAAAGCATCTATCTAGTTACTTGTACACTAATCGTAAGTAAGTTGAGTGTAAAGCTGCATAGTGAGCGTATATATCTGTCTCAAAAGATTACATTATACAAACAGGCGTGCTACTTTTTGAATCGGACAGTAGTAGTCAAAATTGTACACATATAAAGAAACAAAGAAGATATAAAGTGATCAGCATAATTACACACAACCATGGCCATGTTATTAGTATATAAAAGCAAAGGAGTATAAAAATTATACTTGTACACATGCAATTAAGAAGCCTAGTATAACTAAAAGATGGGAACGTCAACGAGTCAGTCATCATTCAAGTCGCTTTCATACAACTTGCACCAACCACAACTAAAATTGCTGCGTCTGGTTTTTGCTTCGTCTGCAATATATTGGAATTCATTTTTTAAATGATTGACTACATGCATGCATACGACTGATTAATCTTCTTTTTTGAAAACTTTGTTTTAAAATTATCTGTGCCCGGATGTACACGTAATATGGGAATACAGACAAAAAAAATATATTATGTAATACCGAGTGTTTTTTATTATTAATTCACTTCCTTGAATATGATTCAGAATTAAATAAACTGGATTTTTTTCTGTAACATACGTACGCATAGGATGTATGGATGTACCATTCATAATATCGTTGACAGTTTTTCAACTGTCCAGAAATATGATTGATTTTGTCTGTTTATAGTTATAGGTTATAGGTATAAAATTAAAGTAATTGGTATACAAGAACTAGCGTTGATATTTTCAAACGAGGGGTTGCATGATAACGTTTTTGGTGGTTTCTTTTGATGGTTGTGGAGTTTCCGTCCTGTCATCATAACTTTCATACATGAAATTAGGTTTTTTTTTGTGTTTGAGGAAGTAAAAAGTAAATTTTATATAGAAAAAACATTGACACGTATATATTTTAAAAACACAAATACCATCGTATATAACAGATTATTGTCCATAAAGTATAAAGCATTGCGTTGCATCGTTGCATGGCTTGTCATCGTAAAATGAGCTCAAGAAAAAGTGTTATCATTATCACCCAAACCAGAAGACAGACTTTCCTCTTTAATACTTCACAACTGTATATTTGTTTATCAGTCAAAAGTTTTTATACGTAAGCACACCAAATATTAATGAATGCAAACATTGATCATCAAAGAATGGAAAGAGTAGTAGTTCTCAAGCGCATATTAAAGAAAGATCTGACGAAGAGAACGTTTATCAAATGGAAAAAGATTTGTTAATAATTTTTACATATTTTTTAATCATTACAGTAAAGTAAAAAGACGTCTGCTGGACTGAATCCACGTTTTGTACATGTCTGAGCTTGGGCGTCGATGGTAGTGGTGCGGAGCGTCTGTTGAACCATACCGCAAAATTATTGGCGTTAGTTCAGCATCATCTCGTCATCATTATAAACTATCAACTGAGATTGAGATAATAAATTTGTATAACAGATCAATAAATAAAACAACTGACTGATCATAATTATGGACTGGGAAGGGTCATCACCACCGCCATCATCTTCAGTATCTGTATCTTCCCCACAATCACAAGAGCAACAAGAGAGACGAGCATCTCCTCAGCGATCGCCCTCAATGTTCTCAGCTACATCTTCCGTAGCAATGCTGCCACCCCCACCAGCCACAACAACATCCACATTTGTACAAGTTGGAGCAACAAGTAGCGCAAGAGAATCATCACCACCGTCTTTATCTCCACCAACTTCTTCTCAGCATTCACAATCTCTCATGTCTTCCTCAAGTATCATTGCTCCTATATCCTTACAAAATAATAACCATCATGGCAATACTTCCTCAAAAGCTTCTGCAATATCAACATCGTCGTCATCCCCCCTTGAACTAACTGGACCAAGATCAAAGCACCACCAACCAGTAGTAGGTTCCTCGACAAGCCCAGCACGAAGTTCGTCTGCTGCTTCTCCTCATTCTTATTCACTGTTGTCTGGTCCCAAGAACCCAGTTGTGCTAATCTCCTCAACAACTTCATCTCTTTCCCCATCAGCATTATCATCATCATCATCATCATCTTGCACAACAACAGTAACAGAAGCTGCAGCTAGTTTAAATAGTTGGAAGTCATCATCATCTTCAGTTGCCGGACGACTTCAACTTGACCATCATCATCATCTTCAACAACAGTTTCATTCACAAACTTACCGGAATCCTCCTACTAGTAATTCTACTACGACCACTTCTACTACCATTATTACGAATGCAAAAGGTGAAACCAATTCTTGTGGTGCTGTGGATTTGGCTATATCTTCAAATAAGACCACATCGAGGATTCAAGATCAACCTGAAGAACTAGTGGTGGTAACTACAACACCAACTTCATCATTATTATCCTCCTCAACAGCATCAATCGCAGGGCAGCAGAAGCACCACCACCACAACCTGGGAGTGCCAGCCTCATCATTCGTATCAACTTATTCTTCACAATCATCATCATCATCTGCATCAGCAGCATCAATATCATCTTCGTCAACATTATTATTAAGACGAACAAGTAGACATGAAGAAGTAGTGGAGGAAACAGAAGATAAGGAGCAGAAGCATCCCACTGATCTCAGTAACCCGACCAAGACTAATACGACGACGACAAGTCAACAACATCAGAAGAATAGCAGAAATTATCATCATCACCAAGAAGAGTGTGGTGGTAGTGGTGAGCAGCAACATCAGCAAAAGCAAAGTTCTCCTTCGTCTCATCATCAAGTGCCGTCTCATTCAATAAGGAAGAACAAACCTATACCACCGCCACTTGATCTGAGCATTGGAGCCGCAAACTTGAGCTTACATCACCATTCTCATCATAATATCATCAGTGGTGGTAGTAGCAGCAACAGCAGAGCCAACAACAGCAGTAGTGCCAGTGCTAACAGCACCACTAACCACAATCATTCATTTTCAGTTTCAAATAACAACGCTGCTAACAACACAAACCATCAGTCAATTCAACAAAACCATAACACACAGCAGCCCACATCACCGATCTATCTCGGATCACCTAAGTTTGCTGACAACAAGAGTCTTCCCATTCGTAAAAGGTAAGAAAAAAATCCACAACAAAGAAATCTTTTTTCTAAACTAAAATGCTTTTATTCCGAAAAGTGCGTGCGTGCATGAATTTTTTCATACATTTTATTTTCTCTTTCACCTCAACAACTCCATAAAACCAAATAGCTCATCCATTGTACCATTTGTACCTCTCTCTAAATATACCCATCAAACCACATTCACTCCATTTCAAGCATTTTTTCATAGACTTTTCTTATCATCATCGTCGTCTTCTTCTTTTGTGACTAAAATTATTATTACTTTTTTTGTCGAATGAGTGAGTGATGCGATGGTGGTGGTTGGTAGAACAAAGTGTGCTCCGCATAAAATGCAACTTCAACTTCCCATTAACCAAATTACTATATAATGTTCTCTTGTATGTTTTTTGCCATTCAAAAAAGTCAAAAGTACGATAATCTCAGTACAGCACCTACCACTACCACCACCACCACGCAATACCAATATTACTATTAGAAAACAAAGCTTCACGACGAGCATCTATCCATATCTTCTTCGTGTGTACTTATAATATTTTTTATGTTTATAGTTACACACACACATTACATTCATACATACATTAGTTAATGAGTTGCGTGTGCGTCTTGCTTTGGTATTTTTTTTATCAAACAACACCAGAAAAAGTAACAACGAAAAACAATGTTCATTGCTCTTCAAAAAGATCACGTACTCCCATTTACTCTTGTTTGTGGGTATTTTTTAAATCTTTAATTCAATTGTTGAAAATGTTTTATATTTTTATGATGATAATTTTTTTTAACGCATTGCGTTATCCTATCGCGTCCTTCTTTACATCAACAACGTCAAAGAAAACAGCGAAAAAGGAGCAACAGGAAAAATTTATATTCACTTTTTTTTTCTTATGTCCAACTTCCTGTGTTTTTCTCCGCAGGTTTTACTACATCTAATTTATTAGTTTAGTTCAGGAAAGAATGCGAAAGGTACATATAATATGAATTGTATTACAGTAGCTATAAAAGTGGTTTCCTCGCTTTATTTTTCTCTTCTACAAAAAAAGCAGCTGCTTAGATTTTGGAGATATGTAATTATGGACATGAGTACAGTATTTCTTTCTACCTATTTACCATAAAACCCCATTACTATTACTACTAGAATTGATATAGAGTACCTGTGTTCTGTGTTGTGTTACTGTTTTGTTTTGCACTCGCACTTTTTGCCTATACGACCTTATCTAAATTAGTATTTGACTCCTATTTCTTGACAACAGTTTTTCACCTGTCTGCTTTCATGCTTTCTTGAGAATGATGAGTTTATTTATAATAGTGTTCATCATCATCATCGTGTTGTTGATGAGTGTTGTTCTGTAATACTACACAGTCTACACAGTTTAGATTTTTATGGGCGCAACGCTGAGAAAAGAAATGGGAAATTATAAAATTCAAGTGTAGGTAGCACTGATTTGGGCAATAAAACAAATAAATTCACCTTGCTTATCTTCTAAGAAAAGTAGAAAAAATTAATAAAAAAATTCAGGGTATTTATAGCAAACTGACGAAGCGACTCGTCCCGTAAAAAAGTACACAGAAAGGAGAGGTAGTTTTAGGTACCAAAAACCCCAACTTTTACATCACCTCGTTCGAATAATAAACGTTGGTGTTGGAAGAGATGATCGTAAACGATCATGATCATGATTGCTAATGAAATTCTAAAGATTGTGCACAGTGATTGCATGTGTGGAAGTCATCAAAGAGTAAATTTAGTGTTAGCATGATAGTATATCAAATTATATCATAATATTTGATAATAGTAGTATATAAAGGGGGCATTTATATATATGTTTTTACAGCGATAGCACTTTGAGATATTGTATTAATTACTAGCATCGTACATAGTTTTAGTGTTAGCTAAAAATAAATTACGTCTACTTCTACAGCGATCACAACATGATGCTCGGACTTGCTCAGGGTGAAGTTTTGTAATTTTTATGACTTGCTTGCGAATCTTGATTAATTGAAGAATTTGACGGGTATACAATGTTTGTTTATAGTACTGTTTGCCTACGCTTAAGTCAGCATGATTCTATATTATGCGATGATGATGATTACGATATACGATTAGTATGTAATGTAGTAATCCTTTTCTGCATATTTCACTCTCTCTGGGTAGATCAGTTTCTCAGCAATAAAAAGTGAGGAAACGAAGACAGGAAGTTCTTAATCTTACACTTTGTAGCGTTGACCAGTCTATTTTCATTATACCAACGCAGCAAATCATTTTTAAACCATTAGTCATTACCAACTGCGTACATACCATGTCGTCAGTCGTCCTTATAATATAAAATTTATTGGTCGTGTCGGTATTAATTTCAAGAGAGAATCAGGATAATTAATAAAGAGCTTATGATTTTTTGATAGGAAAAGTAGTAAAAACACACTTTATAGAAAGCCAAGCATATAAATTCACTGAACTACTTAATACCATTTGGTGAAAATCTCAGCTTTATGCTTTTCCCCATTTTTTAGGATTGTTTGTGCAACATTTTATATTTAATAAAAATGCTCTATTAAGCCTTCCACAATATCTTGCTAAGTTCGTTAACTGTTTTTTAACCAATTACGAGAATAATACGAAGAGTTTGACTTGAGTAATGTCGTGATTCCTATAAAAAATATGCCCATGATTGTTTTGCACACACCTGTCATTCGGTTAGAGTAACTTTTCTTGTAGCCTGGCATGTTTGCAATTGTGAAAGAACGTAAAAACGTGGTAAAAATGTGGTGGAAGCAGCTGGTCTTCGAAATTTACTACAAATGCAACCTTTTGTGCTCTTCCTTCTTTTCGTGGCTTTAAAAAACAGCCAATGCTACAATTATTTCCTACTTTTTCCTGTTTTCTCAGATTTTTATCTATATTCCAACTAATTTTCTCCCACAATTGAACCTTTTTTCACCTTTTTCGTGTACAAATATGACCATCATATAAAAAAAATTCAACGAATTCATGAAAATAACAAAAAATAACACCTTTTAGTGAGCCATCGTTGCATTATAACCATTTCTGCATGCATGTTAGTTTATTTGTGTTATGGAATTCATCAGAAAAAAGGTAATATTAATTATTACAATCTAGATTACAGGTAGATGCGTGCATAGCATTCTTCAAGTTGATTCATGATTCATGAAAGATAAATGTAAATGTTCTCATACTACAAGTATACATTTGTCTAGTCTAGATAAAATCGCAAATCAAAAATAATGAATTGTAGTAAACTTGCCACAACCACATACCTACTTTACTTTCTTGTTTCAGCTGCCGAGCAGCAGCAAGTATTTAGAATAGAAAAAATAGTAAAAGCACAACTATTTCTCTTCTTTTTTTGAATGTCATCAAGAAATTGGCTTGGTAAAGAGATGTATAAATTTTATATCAAAAAACGAGAAAGTAAGATGATCATGTATTCATCATCAAAGTGTATAATATACATGTAGAACAATACACTTCATGAAAAAGAGATATTGTATTACAGGTGCCATAATGTTTTGACTATTACTATTTTATAGGTTACTGTACATATTTACATTAACTTTTTTTCATGATAAAATCATTTTCATTGAATAAAACCCTCTTCTTTAGGTAGATATAAAATATTATATCACAAGAAGTAGACGTATGATTTGATTGCGATTGCGTATAATATATGCAACGTGAGGGACGCGTTTTAAAGTTTTATTGTAAGTGTAAAGGAATGCATATCTTTAAATTTTTATGAATGTAACTTTGCAAGCTGAACTTGATGCTTACACTTTTTCCTTTGTGAATACACAGGTTTGCTGGTTTGGTTGTGTGAGAGTCGAAAAAAATACACTGTGATGTGATGTGATATAATATCAAGTTCAATTTTTATTGCCATTTGCCACATATCCCAAACTCAAACAATTCATAAAAAGTTTACTTCTTCTACTTTATATTCACCTGCTGATGCAGTTGCTGCTATTGTTTTAAAAAGATGAAGGAGTAAAATAGTAGCAATTTGATGATGATAATAATGATGAAAACGAAGAGAAGAAAAAAAAAATACAGTAGCAAAAGAGCAAGCAGAAGAACAGGCATCATCACATTGCCATCATTTACTTTCAGTGCAGCAAAGTTGTTGGTGGAGGTGGTGGTTGGTTAGCAGTTTGGTGATGCGACGCTGATCGCATGTGTAGTAATAATAAGATTACCTATACAGATATAATAATAAGTACACATATACACGATACGATGTTATGTTCAACTTAGCTAATGAAGTAAAAGCAAGGTGTTTGCACCTGTTCCTTTGTCCACGTCTTTTAAAAACAGTTTACCAGAAGTGGTGGTGGTATTATAGTAGCAGTACTTGTTACTGCCCTCCTGTCCGTCATCGTCGGCAGCAACAGTTGTTTTTTTATTCTGGTTTCATCATCTTTTCTTTTAGTAGCCTGATTTTTATAAAGTTTCATGTAAAGTGATTATTAAAAATGTAGACAAAAGTAAACTTACTTTTGAATTCTACAAACCTTTACCACCAAACTTACTAAAGGAAAAAAATATGGGTGTAATATAATGCTCTACTCTATATATGCCGTGTGGCATGTATGACTTTATAATATTTACATACACGACAAGACACGCATCAGTCAAATAAGAGTCAAGTCAGTCTAGTGACGGATATAAGTATGTACAAAATAAAACGAATAATCATAAAACAGTTTTGATAAAAAACGATAATTTTCTTTTGGGGCTGCCGTTCTTCTGTTCGATGTTCTCGTTATAAAGGAATCATTATATTATGCAGATGTTCTTATATAAAAATGCAAGACATATTGGATTTACTGGCCGATCTAATGTAAGCATTTAACATGTTGTTTGTTAACTTATTTTAAATATATTTTTTAAAGACTATGACCACTTGCTTTCACGGTCAGTATAGTTGGATCAATTTTTTTTAAATAAACTGAAGGTAGAGCATATTATCATTATTGTGACGGACTGATAATATGATACTGATGATGACTGACTGGCTAAGCTACTTTGGCTGGTCGGCTACCTAATAGCTCGGAGGCAAAACAAAGTGCACGCATAACGTGTAAAATAGCGAAATGAATTAAAGTGTAAAAGTGCTTTGATGATAAAACACAGAATTTTTAATTTGCTCAATCTTGTCTGTTGTGTGTAGGTACGGGTGTTACTTCTTTAAAAAATATATTATCTCGACAATAGATCAGCCTGTTAGTTTGATTAGTCAGTAAACTAAAAGGCGTTAGAATTTCATTTTAAATGTTAAAAAACACTCATAGGGTCATTTTCATTTTTCTTTTTATAGAAAAATACATTTATAAAATTCGGCTATGCCCTTATTCATTTACCCACTCACGTACACTTATATATTATACGATATATTTTGTGCGATGGATGCATGATGAATCGGTGCTTACAAATCGGTATTGCTTTTTTACTCAAATATAATTTGCCAGATTTGCTCACTTTTTCTTAGAATTGAAATTTCCTGCAAGCTTGTTATTATTTTTTTGTAAATAATACAAAACGTATAATCAAAATATCATCATCATCATAATCTACACACACATCGTATTATTGTGATTATCTATAAACATATGTAATATGCCAGCTCTTTTTTTTCGGGAAGAGAGAAAAAAGAGTGAGTGAGTGATGGGATGTGTGTGAGTGTAGATTTTTGTGTTGCATCGGTGAACAAAAAATAATAGTTTTTGGTTTATACTGAATAGCTTGTCTCTGATCTGATTTGATGATTATTATGATGGTTGTAGTGATGATGATGACGATGTTCCTTCTTTTGTTCTCCTCATCAGCCACAAAAACGAATTTACATGCAGTGTTGTAAAATGATCTGATTCCGTTTATTTGGGGAGACTGCATGCAATGTACATTACGGATGCTGATGATGATGAAGTAAAAGCAAATGTAAATATGTTTAGTAATGTGTCTCCCGACAGGCGACTATCTAAACCTAAAATAAAAGATTTTTTTTTATAAATAATTTTGGGGAGAAAGATTTTTAATACCAGAAATTTTTTATTCATATAAATACGGATATGAATTGCATGATACTATGGTTGTGATCATACGAACAACAAACAATAAAGCATCACGCACACACGGTTTTTTTGTAACCGATGTTTAAAAACGATATACATATTATATTCGAGAATTTCTAACATTAGGAATGGTAGACAAGTGTTCAAGTCAAGTCAGGGATAAGTACCTGAAAATTCGTAGAATTCTATCATTGTTCCACCTTTTCCTCCTTTTTTTGCTGATTTTTTTTTCAAGAGTTTATTGCTGCATGGTCAAGCTGTCGCCGCCGGTAGCATATCGCATCCCCCATTTCGAACGTGTATAAATCTTAGATTTTTGTGCTATTATTACCAACTTTTTGCTATTAACCATATTGCAAAAAAGGTGAAGGCACAGCATACATGATAAGTAATTCCTCCTTTCAATTAAATATATATGTACAAATCTCCTCGCCCGACCCAAGCAAGCCGTACAAGCAGCGGTGCCATGTTATGATGCGTGTTTTTATCAGATGTATTGTATGAAATCTGTACAGATAATGTGTACATTTTTGGGTAAAACGAGCATATAAAGTTGAAATTCTTTGTCGTAAATGTCATGATGACTCAGCCATCCATTACACGCTACTTTGTACGCTGTGAGGAAAAACCACGGAGGAAAATAATATATGGGTAAAAACAATCATTAGTTTTTTATGACTTTGTATAAAACACTGTAGAATGATTTGCTCAGAAAAGTGAAGGATAGTTAAGTTTATGGATGCCGCATGCTTTTCCTTAATTCATTCTTCCCTTTCTTTTGGCAAAGCGATCTCTCGTTCTTTCTTTGTTAAAAATCAAGTAGACAGAAGAGTGGAGGTGTTTAGTTGGTAGCGCTGCACGCAGCCAAGTGTGACAATTCTGGTGAAATGTGCTTTTCAAAAATGTAATTATTAAGGTTTTTAATGAGGTGCATACATTTGTAATGCATACATTGTTGAGTAAGTGAATGACTATGTGCTAGAAAAAATTGCTCTAGTAGAAAAGTGGATTTGCACTTGCCACTTACTCTTACCCTTTTTTTCTTGAGAGAGATCTATGGCAAGCCATATGAAAAGATTTTTCAACGATTTTTTATATTCGTATTTCAATACATCGTCCTTTTCCTTTTCTGGTGGCTAATAGCGCAATTCAATTTTTGACACCTCTTTTTCCTTTTACACATTTTTTCAAAGAAAGCTTTTTCAATATTTATCTTATTGGATTTAGCCTCTCCCTCTCAAACTGATCTTGCTGGTGGTATGCAGTTTAGATTCTTTGAAATAGATAAGGCGTTAATGTACAAAATAGGCTTGGTCCGATGAAAAGCATTTTTTAAACTTGCTTGAAATTTTGTACTTCAATGATATAATACGTTATAGTATTTTATTGCATAGTATTAGTTGATATCTTGTGCAAGATGCACTAAATAGCTGACAGGACAGCGCAGCGGAATACTGTTTTATTGTCAGCAAAACCAAACCACACCATTGTGTTTCAATTCTCCCTTAGATAGCGATAAGTATTAAATGCAGAATATTTATATGATGATGATGAGATTTGTAGATATAGCATATTTGACGAAGACGAATTTTTGATAATGATGTTTTAAACTTGATTCCATTGCATTCTTGACAAGATAGTAAACTGTAACATGTTCATTCGCATCATGCCTTGCATGCCACTGCCACTTTTGTTGATACTGTCAGCGTCAGCAGTGTTGTTGGGGAGGAATGGGTGATTTTTGATTGCTATGTACTTAGGTATGCAAATAGGTACATGTCATTTCCGGGAGACTACTCTTCTTGATGAAATGTGTTTGTTATTGTTGTACACGATAGCGGTTTTGTTTAAGAGTAATAGATATTCTTGAGTCGTACACACAGAAGAGTTGATTTGATATATGAAGATAAGAGAAAAGAAAGAATCATCATCATTCATAATAGTAAATCTGGTTAAAGCGAATAGTCATTATCCTCAAAAAGATCTTTTTCTCTCTACTGTCCTACGATACGATTTGCATATGATCTTCATATTATGTGAATATATTGTGTGTATTGTAAATCTTGAGATATTGAATGTGTTTATCTGATTCTTTGTTGTTTTATTGCAGATATCAACAGTGGTCACCGCCAACCCAGATGAACGGACAAGAGCACGCAGAAGCAGCAGTTGTAGCAGCAGCCGTAGCGTCGTCGGCAGCCGTAACACCATCTTCATCAGGTTCTTGTTTTTCCTCTTCTCATTTTCTTTATTTCTCAATGATGCTCCTTTATTCTGATTCCCAGCAGCATGATAATTTGATACCAGCATCAAAAAAGACTGGTTTGGCAGGTGTAGGAAATGCTGGCTGGTGTGACCACGTCTGTCTGGGGACAACAACAATGGCACTAGTAGTAATAATAAAATCAAAACAACAATCATAATGATAACAGTATTAGCGATCATTGATGATAGTCATTTCACATTTGGCAAAGCGAA
This sequence comes from Entomobrya nicoleti, assembly GCA_034695465.1. NCBI lineage: Eukaryota > Metazoa > Arthropoda > Collembola > Entomobryomorpha > Entomobryidae > Entomobrya > Entomobrya nicoleti. The sequence continues at coordinate 38,002 of JAQFZG010000086.1, forward strand.
ATTCGTACAGACAAGTAATAACTGTGTCGTGTCAGTGTGGATTGTTGTCCCCTCAGTCGAGGATCCTCTACTTTTTTTTAACCACAAACTGCAAAAATCATTCCCTAACAATTTTTTCTTCTCATTTCCCCCATAATCTCCAGGGCCTGGCTCGGCAGGAATATATAGCAGCCGAAATTGGGGCTTGGATATGGTCCCACTTTCAGCCCCACCGATCACTTCCTCAAACCGGAATAATCACCATCATCATGGTGTCTCCTTGGCCAGTAGCAGCAACACAAACACGACCAGTAACAGTAATACTAACAACAGCACAAGTAGCATTCCAAACAGTCTGGGCCTTCATACACCAACTCCATTCTTCACACCAAACGAGCCATCTCCCAAGTTCATGAATTCTCCTGTGTTCAGTTATTCTAACCCGGATACATCATTATACCAAGGGCCTTTCTCACCCATCAGGGCATCCTCATTGTATCCTCCACCAAATAGTCCATTTACGAATCTCAGTTTGAACTCTCCACTGCCACCTTTGCAAAACTCGGTCAGCTCAAATAGCAGCAGCATCAGTAGCAACAGCAGTACATCTAGTAGTAACAGTAGCAGCAATGGAGGCAGTGGTGGTGGGACCCCATCAAGTGCAGGTGTTGGAGGAGGAGGAGGGGGAATGGCTGGAAATCCGTGCTTTAACATGATTCCTTCAACATTACTAAGTCCAGCTCCCTCACAAGCCTCAACAAATTCACTCAGCTATGAGGATCTTCATGAGAAATCCCTTAGCCTTTTCTCACCTGTTTGGTCCATTTTCATGTCGGGAACAAAGGTTCGCTTTGTTGGTGGCATGAATTCAATGGACTGGTATTTGGCTGATTTTTTGGCTCAGAGTGGTGACTCATTGCTCCACAAAGGGGAGTATGCTCCTCATGGACTGGAGTTGAGAAAGGTACGTCCATAGTCCATAATATTATTTTTTCAGAACTGATCATATAATTTTCAAAAAAGTAAATCACATAATCTTTAGTTATGGTCGGAGAAAATTATAATTTCTGGGTTGTGAGAGTGTTGTAAATCCATTTATACATCTATACATCTGTCTATATTTCTTTTGAACAAGTACATTCTCATTTTACAACAACTTTTATTTTCTTTCTTATTTTTTCCCTTGCTACCCTAAAATTCTTTTCTCTAAAAATATTCTTTTCATCGAGAGAGTGTCAAAAGATCCTCTTTTTTCGTTTGAAAAGGATCAAATTACACGTTCGTCGTACATGATGTTGATATACAGCTAATTTTGAATTCGCTTTTAGTTGAATGGAAGGTGGTACACTTATAACTTTTTTGAATTTAGTGATAAAAGCATCTTCATAAATTCACTGACACATGTGTGTGCTTGCATTGTAATAGCATCGCATTGAATTTTTTTCTTTTCATTGATCTTTCCTTTCTAATAGAATGCCGAAAAGAGTCCTTTAATATTTTGTATTCAGAGAAAAATGTATTTGAAAGCTTTCTTGATATGATAGAAATGAAGGTCATTATTTAAGAGAAGATGTGATCAATATTTCTTTCTATTTCCCTTTTTGAATTCATAACCAACTCAAGTGGAATGGCTAAAAAGTAGAGTGAGAGTAATACAATACACATGTCTTCGTTGTCTTCATAACAATTCATTTCTTCACTCTTAAAGGATTATTCCCGATTTCAGTTTTCATCATCAGCATCAACAATAAACTTATATCATTGTGATAAGTAATGACAATGAATAAAATTATCATATTTTTTCCCTCTTCCCATTCTATTTAGTTTACTATTAACAAAATATAAACATTTTTCCATTTTAATGGCTCAAATGTCATTACTTTTGACTGAATTCAACGTGTAAATATAAAAGGAAGGGTTGGAGCTGATTTTTATCATACAATTTTCTTGTATAATTTCCCTGATCTTTTTTCACATCTTTGGTTGAAGAAACATTCGATTGATTCTAGAATGAGGATTGAGAAACTTTTCATAAATGTGTAATAGCTTAAATATATAACAAAAATGTAGGTAAATAAAGATTTAAATTTTTACAACTCATTTTATAATGTAGTCAACATTCACTCGAGATTATCCGGTCTGAATAAGAATACACTCGTTATAATGAACTGCTACTTTCAGCAGCCTTATGAATAATGCATTTCATGGAATAATAGTATGGAAATTTCTTTGATAGATCATCACAATATGCCAACAATAAATGTCACTTTTGTCTAAAAATCGGTTGAATAATAATGCATGTCATTTTTGACAAGTGAAGTGACACATGCTCTTTTCTGTAAATACTTTTCTTTCTTCATTTCTATCAAAATCCAATATTGTTTCATTTTACAAGTGTGTTGTGCGAAAAATTTACCCCATTTATGTACATTCATAAGACGACATTATGTCTTATTTTTATCGTATGATTTGATAAATGATGAAATTTCATAAAACGGTTTTTGATTTTTTTTAGCTTGTTATGACGAGTTCGCCAAAGGAGAGGGTTCAATTGACCTTTTGCCCCGTGGCTGACCCAAATCACCCGACGATAGAAATTAATTGCGAGCCTGGTCATCCTTTTATGGTGGATAAAAAGGGTAAGATTACTTTTTATTACAACATTAGTTCCTTACTTTAAAGTTACGTCAGCAGTAAGTCAAGTGTTCAGGAAAACGGTCAAAAAGGATATAGGACAAAATAAAAATCAGATCTCCACATCATGTACTTCATTCACAATTTATCCTAGACAGCGGATTTTTTTATCAATATACGCACATGTCTACATACATGAAATGGTATGAGATGACTAAACGGTATCAAAATTTTAATTTTAAGCATTTCGTCGTCATTAAAATTTACATGTTTATTTACTGAGATGGAGAACTGGAATCTTTTCGGAATGTCAAATAAAGAAACGTAACAAATTTATTCTTACAACATGATGCATCTTTTTATCGTTTGGATGCTTATTGCTTCAAGCAGGTTTTCGTTTTAAAATATTTTTTAACGACAAGATGATAATAATAGCAGATTGAGTCTTTATGAAACAGAAAATGAGGTCTTTCGTCTGAACGTCTGTCTGTGAGTTGTCACACAGAAAATCTTGTGTCGCTGTTATGATTTTTGTGAACTAAATAAGTGTTATTGACACACGAGGAAAAATTGAACTATGCACTCTTCATTCGTTTCTACTTATTGGTATGCAAATCATCACTGTTGACAGTGATTAAGATAATTCCAGTTACTACATGTGCTTATTATATGCATAGTCTGTTCAGTCGCCTATAAATATACCGTATTATGTTTCTTATCAATCTTTATCAAAAGATTTAAGACTTCATAATAGTGAGCTGCTCTTTTTAGCTTAGTAAAAATTCAACCTATTTGAGCGACAAATATGTCGAATATTGATTACATCAGTTTTATAGTTTCAGAGATCATTACCCTTCCAGACAAGTTTTTTTAACTGCTTTAGTTATTATGAGCATATAAAACTGAATCCTTGCATTTTTGAATTATAGGATGGTGTGCCGTTAAGCCTGAAGTGTTCCAAGAAAACTATGGTACTCCTTGTCAGCAGTTGGAAGGAGGGGATATATGCCTTAGCCTAAATGCTGCTAGGAGTCCTAACAATAATATAATTTCCATGAATAACAACAATCCTAATTTCCTTCAACAACATCAAACTATAATGCATCATAACCACAATGCCAACTATAACAACTCTATGGTGCATCATACCAATGTAACGTCTTGTTCAAACACTAATTTTAACAACAATTCGATTATCACGTCCAGTGGAGTTGCACTAACTAACATGCACAATATCAGTCATCTCCACTCTGGTAACAACAACAATATACACACCAACGGCATGATCAATCCATCCATGACATCCTCATTAACTTCGTCAGCATCTTCAGTGGTTAAGATGGAGTTAAAAATGGATTCACATGAGATGAAGCCATATCCAATTTCCGTCCTTCCTCAAAATCAACACAGCGGAATGCCTATGCAACTTATGCAATCACCTCCTCCACCGCCAATGCAACACCCACAATCCAATCACCACCACCATCCTCATCAACGAACTCCTGGTGGAAGTGGCAATGGCAATAGTAGAAAAACTTATGCTTCGGTTCCAATGTCAGCGCCAGGCTCTCCAGCAAAAAGGGCTAAGGATGGTTCACAGACTGGGGACCAGCCAGCCAAAGGACGAAGGCCCATGAATGCTTTCCTTCTGTTTGCTAAGGACAAACGGCCTGAATTAATTCAGAAGTATCCAGGAAAAGATAACCGGTAATTACATACATGATGTCATATTTAATGACAAAATGGCTCTTCATAAAATGGATGGGTACGCTGGATATCTCCAGTTAAATATACTATCTTAATCTTAATGTCCGTTTTTTCTTATTTTGCAGAACGATAAGTGTGCTGTTGGGTGAAGCATGGCAAAAACTGGCCGCTCCTGAAAGGGAAAGATACGCTTCAAATGCCAAAGCTAGGGCAGAAGAGCAAAAACGAATTCATCCAGATTGTTGGAAGCGAAAGCGCTCACAGTCAACAAGCTCATAATGAAAATAAAGTTTAAGATCTCCGGCAAATGCTAATCATATTAAAACATCACACACACCCTTATTTATATAAATATAAGAGAAGTAAAATATTGTATACATTGACATATAAAAAGAATCTTTAGCGTATAAAAAAATTAAATTATGTATTTATAGTTATTTTACAAAGGGATACAAATAACCAATTCTCGAGTTTTATTATAGACGTAATTTGTATAGATTTGTAGAAAGAGTTCAAAATGATATTTGGCCAGGATTGGCCGGTTCAATTGTCGTGAAGCATGCAAAAAAGTGCTGACGATTTTCCTAGGAATCTTTTACGAAACAGTTTACAATCTGCATTGTAAGCAATCATTAACTAGTGTTGTATAAATCTATTTATCATATAACGTAACTTATAATAATATGCATTTTATATTTGTACAAGTCGCAATTTCAAATCTTCTCACTCGTCTCAATGTATACATTTATGTTGTTACTTTTACATTTCAAGTATGGTGGCGTTTGTTCAATTTCGTTTAAAAAAATCACTTTTTGTTGTATCAAGTCACTTATATACAAAACTTAATTAAATTATTTGTTGTCAATATTTTTACACTACTTTTTTGTTTTTGTCAAAATGTGCTAACCTTTTCACATCATTACTAAATAGCGTTCTCCTTACAACAAAACATATGTATGTATAAAAAAGTCGCTGTTTTTTGTTGTAAATTAAATCGTGTAGCTAGATTATGAATTGCTGATTGTTTGTAGGATATGTATAGTTTTGTATGAAAACTGCCGTTGTTCATAAGTTCATTGTTCACTATTATTTTTCAACGTACTAGTATACACACATTTGCTTGTCGATTTGAATAGCTTTAAACTGTGGTAAACCTTAATAATTATATGTTTAACTGTGTAACTTATATACTTTGTATGCTAGAAAAATAACAACTAGTTTTGTTATTTAGGTAAGTAAGGGCAATAATATTTTGTGTCTGAAAACGTCATGTTCATGTGATGTTTATATTTATATATGCATATATAATGAATTTTATTTTACGTCACATACAATAATGGAATCAAACAACTATAATGTTTTGATGAAATCCCAAATATGTTTACTTTTATATGTTGGAACAATCTAAAATTTATTATCAAAGAGAAAATACAATCATATATATGAATAGTGAGAATTTGTATTGAAAAACCTGAGAAAAAAACTCCATGTGACAAAAAGACAATCATTCTGTGAAATTCATAAAAATATATACTACTGCTACATTTATAAAACTACAATCCTAAAACAATCACGCCATCTGAGACCGGTGCATTGTTTTTATACTGTAATATATAAGTACTGTCTTTCATTTCAGATTTAAAACATACATACATAAACATTATTTTAGTGTAGCATTGTTAAATAAACGGCTAGAAAATTAGTGTTAAGCATTTCCCCCATTTTACAATACACAATCTACCATTTTAGTTCTGGGCAAACTTAGGAAAAAATGCATACGTCAATGTTAAAAATTTATGCAGAGGTCTGAGTCAAAAACCTTGACAAATCAAATAAACTTATCATCTATGATCTTTAAATGCTCCAAAGTAATTAGATTAATTACACCTTAGTTTGCATTTACTGCAAAAAATATTGAAAACAAATTGTTTGGTGTACAAAAAATGTAAAAAAAATAATCCTTTTGTACTGTATGTTAAATCACAATTTATCTCAACGTAACAGTCATGCGCTTTGTGGGGACACTTTAAAATATTTAATCTCCTTTAGAAAGAAAGTTATTACTATACAAATACTACCATGGACCTGTAGAAAAAGCTTTCAGATTTTTAAAGATGCTCATTTCCAGAATTTAAAAAAAGAATAGATGTTGCATATTATATTTATAGTAGTTTTCACACATGGATCTCAAACAAAAAAATCTTTAAAGGTTTATAAAGTCTATGAAAGTGATAATATGAATGAGTAACAATTCTTTTGATAAATGGCTCATGGAACACATCAAATCAAATTTAGACTATGAAAATTTCTCGTTTATACAAAATTTGTTTCTTTTTTTTGTGTGCTATCGCCACGCATAAATCTCAGCGATCACACAGCTTCACCTTCTTGTTTTAGAATGCCGTTTATCTCAATCCAGCTAAGATTAAAGACTCCCTTGTTAGCAATCATAAAATGAAGAGTATATATGAAAATCGATTATGTTTTTCTACTTAAATTGTATTTTAATATAAAAACCAATTTAGTTAAGATATGAAAACTTTACCCCATTTTGCCTTTCACTATGAATGTGTATAAAAATCTCATTTTATTTTGTAAATACAAATATTGTGAATACGCTTTTGTTCTTCCGCTTCATAAAATGAAGTACCACAAACAACCCAACCAACAAAACCCATCACTCAACTTATTCTTCCCAAATAATTGAGTGTGTATATCAGTACATTGTAGCTGTTAAGAAATTAATGATCGATTACGTTTACAGAAAGCTAGAGCGACAATCGATCTCAAAATATTTTACAATAAATTGTTGTCTTTCAGACATTTAAAAACGATGTAATATTTTAAAATACATTGATGATACTTTGTAGAAAAATCAATACATATACAATATAGTTTTACGGAATGTAGACATTTAAATTATAAATTTTTGTAATGTAATAATAATGTATATTTAGTTAAAAGGGGAATCGGTCGCGATTAAAAAATCATGCAGAAATAATACAGTAAGCTAAATATGTGTGTATATTTTACAAGTCAACGTTTATCCGTTTGTTACATACTTCAAAACTTGTAATTAATGATTTACGATACATAAAAATGTGTGCTTCCTAATAAAAATGCATTGTTGGTTTTAAGTATAAATGACAAAATGAATTTGACACGGTTGAAATTTTTATTTAAGTATTTTTATTTCCAAATTTTTAATTTCATAAAGATTCAACTGGATTGCATATACATGTTCATACTCATGATATTTACTTTGCTCACCCAGTTCATGTTAACAAACAATTTTACTTGTACCAATTATTTCATTATAATCACATTTTGCAATATTTATTTTATTAATTCAAGAATTTAGTTTTTTGCACTAGTAAACTAGTTCATACAGCTAAATTATTAATATAAATTGTTCAGCATCATTGCTGAAACAATGTTTACATCTATTTTGGCACCAACCTCGGAGAAGTTATCTACAGTGACATGCGATTTTTCATTGCTGGAAAATAGCAGACTGCTTTAATAACTGGGATCCCTACCCCTATTCCCTAAAAATAATTTCAGAACTATTAATTAATGCTTTATTTTTTGGCTTTAGTCTTATTCCAAAAGTATCTTTGGACTAACTCGTTGTCTATTAATTAACACTGAGTATATTACAATCAGAATACATCAAAGTATTCATTCTCTCACTAAGTTTATATGCATTTGATATAATCTCTTTACTTCTTTAATATATAATCTTTTTTTTTCTTCTCCTGGAAGACGACTATTATTTTATAAACTCGTTCAGTTAATTGTGAACATAAGTTTGATCTACTGACTAAATATGAATAAACTTTTTTTCAGGTTTTGTTAAATCGTTTCGAATTTCGAATTATTGCACACGTACAGACTCTCCACACAACATATCACTCATTTTCACGATTGTCTTATGTAATGATAAAGTCTCAATTGATTGAGCCATTCATCCTGCTATACTATCTTCAAACATTTTCGAAAATATTTACTTTCTCCTACATCTATATGATATTTTAAATTTTAATACACAATTCATGGCAATTTAACTTTGTGCTACTTGATTTCTATATCTGCTAAATATTTCACTAGCATTTTATTATCAACGCCACGTGATTTACTTGGCAGCAGCTCCTTCTCCAGTCTCATGAGGTGCGGGCAGTTTGTCATAGCTGGGCTCAACTCCCCAGATTTCACGAGCATAGTCAGTGATAGTCCTGTCACTGGAGAACTTTCCAGATGAAGCAATGTTGTGAATTGCCATCTTTGTCCAGAGTTCTTGGTTCTATTGCAGAGTTGCAAAAAAATCAGTTAAATTCCAAGTCAAGATATCGGAAATGGGGCATCATGATACTTATGAGATATTATTTTAATATTTCTTACCATGTAAGTTTCAGCAGCCTTGTCTTGACATCTGATGTAGTCATCATAATCAGCCAAGAGGAAGAACCTATCCCACTTCATGAGAACATCTACAACATCCTGGAAATCTCCAGGCATGTTGGGGCTAAAGTACCCGTGGCGAATTTGCTCTATGCATTGCTTGAGCTCCGGATTTTTGTCGTAGTAAACGTTAGCGTCATAGCCTTTCTTCTTGAGTTCCTCAACTTCATCGACATTCATTCCGAAAATGAACATGTTCTCCTTGCCCATTTCTTCGCACATCTCAACATTAGCACCGTCCATGGTTCCCATTGTCAGAGCTCCATTAAGCTGAACAAAGAAAAAAATGACTTGAGTCATGGCATGTTCGCTGAAAATGTTGCTGACTATGCAACTTGCTACACTGACCTAACTGAACTTTTTTTGCAATAACTTGTATCTAATCTCGAGTTTGATCACATGCTGATGCACATGCATTAAATATTAAAAGTAAAAATGAACATTGCATGAGCATTTACCATAAATTTCATGTTGCTTGTTCCAGAGGCTTCTGTACCGGCAGTGGAAATTTGCTCGCTGAGGTCTGCAGCTGGAATCAACTTTTCTGCAAGAGTGACACGGTAGTTTTCAAGGAAGATAACCTTCAATTTGTCTCCAACGATTGGATCGTTGTTAATAACTCGTGCTACGCTGACAATCAACTTGATGATTTTCTTGGCCATGTGGTAGCCAGGTGCGGCTTTCCCTCCAATCATCACAGTACGTGGAACGAACTTTCCTGTTGGGTTTCTCTTAATCCTGTTGTACATCGTGATGATGTGAAGACAGTTGAGAAGCTGACGCTTGTACTCGTGAATTCGCTTGACCTAAAATCCAAAAGTAGTTTAATAAATTAGATTGTGGGTTGCATACTCTACTCAGCAATCAGTATTAATAATCTTGATGATTTTTACCTGGACATCAAACATGGATGCAGGGTTAATTTTAACATTATACTCTTTCTCCAAATAGGATGCAAGTCTCATTTTGTTTTCTTGCTTGACGGTTTGCACACTTCTATGGAAAGCTGGATCAGAATCGAATTCCTTCAACTTGACGAGCTCATCTAAATGGGTAGTCCATGTGTCTCCGATTTTCTATATACGAAATACATATTTTTGTTAGATATTTATATATGCATATCTTCATGTAATGGTAAAGAATATAATTGGAAAATTATAATAAAATACATACCTCAGCAATAACATCGGACAAGCTTGGATTACAGAGCAATAACCAACGTCTGGGAGTGATTCCATTAGTCTTGTTTTGGAATCGTTCAGGGAACAATTCGAAGAAATCCTTGAAGCTACAGGGGAAATCAAAAGATTCAATTTCAACTTGCTTTCTCGTGTTGATGTTTAATGAATATATGTTTTTTAAATGTTACTCACATGTCAGCCTTAATAATCTCAGAGTGAATGGCAGCTACACCATTAATAGCATGTGAGCCAACAATTGACAAGAAAGCCATATTGACTTTCTTCTCTTCATACTCTTCCACAAGAGACATCCTTCGCATTTTTTCAAGATCTCCTGGCCATTTCTTTTCAACATCCTGTAGAAAAAAAATATATGTTAAGAATTTCCAGGTAAATATTAAATTTATACATAGATTTTATATCACAGTTGACAACCTTAAGATGGAGAAAGTTAATGTGATAGATGATTTCCAAATGTCTTGGCAAGATGTACTCAAGCATAGTGCATGGCCATCTCTCTAAAGCTTCGGGTAAGACAGTATGGTTGGTGTAGGCGCAAGTTCTGATAGTAATGTCCCAGGCCTGAGGAAGAAATTTGTTTTATAATTAATTAATTTCTTGGTATTATTTTTCGTTACTTCATAAATGCTTTTTATCATGAGGTGTACCTTCTCCCAGCTCAAGCCTTCAATGTCGATGAGAATTCTCATCAGTTCTGGAATCGCAAGAGATGGATGGGTATCATTAAGTTGGATGGCAACTTTCTCTGGAAGCAAGTCCAGATTGTTCCTGGTCACCTCGCGGCTTCCAAACTTGGATGTTTTGAAACGACGGATGATATCCTACAAACAAATGCATGAGGATAATCTATTTAAGTTTTGCTGATAAAAAGTTCACACTCTGTCATTTAAAAAAGCGACTTGTATTTACCCGCAATGTAGCAGAAACCATGAAATATTCTTGCTTCAAACGAAGTTCCTTCCCTTCAAAATGATTTTCATTGGGGTATAAAACCCTTGTGATGTTCTCAGCCAAATTTCTGTCCAAGACAGCTTGAATGTAGTCACCATCATTGACTGTAATTAGACAAAGAAAAGTCTTACAACTTTGCTCTAAACTTGAGAAAGTTAAATTTCATATTCAGGTGAAAGCTTAAGGGGAGCTTACAGAACTTCAAATTGAATTCGATGGGCGACTTTGCAGCCCACAAACGGAGAGTATTGACGATGTTGTTTCCATATCCAGGGATAGGGTAATCGTAAGGCATGGCCAGCACGTTCTATAAATTTTGGTATATTTCAACATTATTTTTATGATTAGCTAAATCATAAAAAGCTTCCTTCATCCTTGCAACAAATTTAACCCTGTAATTTCATTTAAAGTACCTGGCTGTGGACCCAACGCCTTTTACTGGAATAATCGCCAGAGTCCCCTTCAACACGTCCATAAAACTGGACGGGGAGAGTATACTCTGGACGACCTTTTTCCCATGGACTTCCATATCGGAGCCAATCATCGGGTTCCTCAATTTGTTCTCCATTCCTGATTCTTTGGGCAAAGATGCCGTATTCATAACGAATACCATATCCATAAGCGGCAAGGCCAAGAGTTGCCATTGAATCAAGGAAACAAGCAGCAAGACGTCCCAGACCACCATTACCCAAGCCGGCATCTTCCTCCATTTCTTCCAACTCTTCAATATCCAAACCCAGCTACAAGAGTCAATCATAACATAACATTACCAAAAATCTGTCACTATGCACTCTCTTGAAGACGTTTGTGTGCAAAGGTTACGACTTTTGCCGCACCCATGAGGTTATTGGTACCATTGCATTGACATCATTCTATATGAAATTCGTGAATCAGCAACAAAACCATTTTTTTAAACTATTTTAGCTCACCTGGTACATGGCTTCATCGCATGCGCTTTGGATGCCGATGTTGCACATGGTATTTGTCAAAGACCGGCCCATGAGAAACTCCATGGACAAATAGTAGATCCTCTAAAAATTCGAGAAAATTTTGTTATCACAACCGTTATTTTTTGGGGTGAAAGCACACACCTCACAAAATTCTTAATTTTCATGTCATGTACCTTGGGGTCCTTGTCGTACCAATACTGCTGGGTACGGATCCAACGGGATACCAAATGATCCTTGGCAGTATGCGCCAAGGCAAAGAAATAGTCCCGTGGTGTGGCCACATTACGATCTTTCACCAAAGTGTAATGGACATGCCGGTTGAATGTCTTTTTGATGTTGGCAACATTTTCAACCTGGGCAATGCCTCGGACACTAATTTGCTTCCTTTTGTCGACATCAGCCATGTTGAACGACAATTCTGACAAAAACCGTTAACAATTCTGGAATTGTTAAGAAATATTATGAGAAAAGTTTCTGGACAACTATGTGTAACGTAAGAGAGCACTATGTAGATCAAGTCAGTTTCACTCGAAAGTAGCCTGACGACTGGACATAAGCAGAAAATTTTTGTTCAATGCCATTCCCAGTTGAACAAGAGCTTAGTAGCAATACTTCTTGAATGAGCAGTTGCAACACACAAGGATAAGGTTATATATATACGTTTATGCTGCGTAAACAAGTTAACTCGACTTGTATCATTTGGTCCTGTGACCACTTTCTACTTATTTTATGAAAAATATTTTTTTGATGAAGAATTCATTGGCCTTCTTAACATTGGTCATTATATGGTCTCCTAGTTTAGAAGATGGAAAAAGCCCAAAAGCTATCCAAAGACCCTAACTGATACCCACAACCTATTTAATCTTTACATCCATTGTATGTGTGTGTCATGCACAGTATGCGCAGATATTTGCACTACAATCTAACGTAAAATATTTTTAGGTGCGCATAGGTATACTGCATAACGTTTTAGTACATTTCAAGGAATCAACAAAAGCCGACCGAGCTGGAGGCTGGAGCCGTCAACGTACAGATATTCAACTATTTTATATTAAAGCAATTAATGTGTTATGAATGAACTATGTCACTTACTTGTGTCCTCTCTTTTGATAATGATGACTATAGCAAATTAATGATTATGACGGTATTGAAAGATGAAAACTTAGTATTGAGAAAACAAAATTGGATGTTGTACACTTATTTGTTGCACAGTCTCCTCAATGGAAAGATGGCAATGATGTATGGTGTGATCCAAATTTTATATTCAAGAATGGCTATACAGCTATTTATATGGCTATTATTATTTGACAATGCTTCAGCAAGTATGGAACTCAAAGAAGTAATATGGCAAAACATGAATAATTAAAATACTACACCGACCAATATGTAGCTTTAGTAGTTTTTGTAATGTTCAAGGTTTTTTCTACTTGAGTACATATGGATGTGTGTACTTTTCATCAACCCACATTATCCTCTCGCTCACACATAGTCACACCGCTGCTGATAGTTGGTAGTATAAAGTTTATATAACAAAAATCTGGACTGGTTTTTATAGTGATATAAGCTGGTGGAAAAGCAAAAGTTGTGAGGAGACACATCACAACAGCGTTAAAAACACATGCAGAGGGAAGGAAACATTTTTTTTATATTATGGACATCATCACTCTTATCATGTGCACAGAAAACATCTTTACATCCAAAAGTATGCTTGTATCCACTCCACCTACATGAGGAGTGTGCATGTGCCCTCTCTTCGTCTTTTGAATCTTCGGCGATTGGCAACAAACCACAATCAAACAAAGTATGCAAGTAGCATCATACCAAAAAAATACAAGGATTAAATTAACGAATAGTGGAATGAACTCTCAGGGGAGTAACTTTTATGTATGCATAATATTTGTGCATTTACTTCTGTGTTTTTGTAATTTCTTTTTAAACTACTAATAATGCACATGGCGAAAACTTAGGAGTAATTTTTTGCGTTTTAGTTATTGCACGAATAATTGCATGCTTAATCAATCAGTAAGTTCAAGACTGAATCACGGACACACAGGCGAGCACATGATAGACCTACAAACAGAGACACACGGCAGTTGGTGCTATTTAACAATTTGGCTAGAACAACGGTCCGTTTTCTTTTCCATCTATCCTAAGCAAACTAGGCGTTACACAAAACAAGCTTTACTGGCAAATGCTTTCAGTCATCATTCTCATCATTATTATCAGTAATGCAATGCCATGAACCCCATACATTATCATCCGGAGGAGGAATATTATAATGGAGATTGAAGGAGTTTAACTTGTTTTATTTTCATCTCTTGTTCACCGTCCAACTTTGAAGTTATGTACATACTCAGATGTTCAAACAAATTTTCGAATGGTTTCGGCATACACTAAAGCTAAGTGCATATCCATTTCTTCATTTGTTCCCATCTAATGAAAAAAAACTAACGCACAACCCCACCACCAGTACAAGTCTGTTAACTGTGAGTTCAATACCACATCTGAAAGTCATGCAGTCCTCCTTTGTCAAAAGTTGGAACTTTCACGGTTAGCTTTTCACTTATAGCTTTCCGTACATGTACTTACAAATCATAATCATAATTTATGTTCATACGTGATCAATGATGTCAGAAGGCTTATGAAATTAGTACCGCCAACATTTGGGCGCATGGTACGTTTGGATTTTGGATAGTGTCAAAGGTCGAATTTCGGGCATTACACTTTGTAATATAATTCATAAAAAGATTAACTATATCTTTCTCAAATTTTTATACAGTGAGTTTAATACTGTAAAGCTAAAGCTGTTGTATATGAAATGAAGCGGTTCGGTGATTGAAGTTTTCCATCCCTTTTCAGCGGAGAGAGAAAAACAAAGGAAAAATGCATTGTTTTCGTAAAATGAAATCCCTTTCATTTTGCACGTTTCTTTTCCGTGAACTAAACTAGTTCTCTCGTGAAAATCAGTATTAATGTGCATGTTACATGTATGGTTATAGGAGCGCAACTTATTGTGCAGAATTTGCAGGTTCATCTATGAAAGACTGGGAAAGGAATTGAATCCTATACAATCATGATTCCAGTTAACAATGTAGTTGAAGAAATGTTGTGTTGTGCAGTCTGCAGACGGCTGCTCTGCTCATAATGGCGTCATCATCAGCAAGTCAAGTGCTATGAATTCCAGTAGTGAGCTGCAAAATAAAATGATGAACTGAACAACGGATCATGTTGCCTGAAAAACACTTTCCATTCGATACGGTGCACAAAAGCTAATAATACCATTCAAAACCCTTTTTAGTTGGCTGGAATAGGTGTTAGGTACTCGTTTTTGCATACATTGTATACGAACACGCTACTAACACATGCCGGCATCTGTAATTTCCCAAGAACAACTTTAACTCACAAACAACAACTAAAAATGGCTAAATAATGTGTTGAGTTTAGGAAAGTTCATTCAAGGCCGGATTAGCCTGGATGACGAATGTTGACGAACTTGAATTAGAGTTAGGATTTGTTTTTGTTTACAGAGCTAGAGGCACTGGAAAAATCCATTGAAAAGGTTGGTTAAGGTTATGGATTGATACAGTGATTTTAAAATTGACAAGATAAATCTGACGAGCCAATTTACCTTCTAATGTTAGAATCTCAACTAAGAGTTTAAATGCCTTGCAATTAATAAAAAAAACTGTTTTTCCCATTAGCACGATATCTTTATTAGTTAATTTGATATATCCACCTCCACCATACACCATTGCATAGATTAGGATAAAATCAACTTTCATTAAATGAATTGGTTGACATTGTGTTAAGGACTAAAATTGTTTGAATATTTTTGATAAGCATTTTGCAGGTTTTTTATAGCACGTGCTTCATTAATTAATAAATCACGATCTAGACATACAATCATTTCAGTTATTACTAGTTACAGCGAAAATAACATTTTTACGTTACTTACTATATATTGCTTTACTCACCACTTGACTCATGATTCATTACTATAGTCACAGTCAGCACAGCGCTATATATTAAATATATTTTGTTGTTATTTGTCTGTCTGAGTCTGACTCAAACTTCTCTTTGTGTTTCGAAAATACATTGACATTCTACATGGAAAAGTGGTAGTTTCTGGTACTATCCCACTATCTGCATGTCCACAGACATTACACGTGACGACAAACAAAAAAATGGAACATAAACTGCAGAGTAACGTCAAGAAAAGCTGTATCCAACCTAAGGACCCCTGCTTCAAAATAACTTACGTTAATGTTAGATATAATTTGAGTTTGTTGTCCGGTCCGGTCACTTGCGCTTTCGCCTAGTTGGCATGTGGTAAAAACCAGGCTTTGAAGGGATGAAGAAATTAGTTTGTTTTATCTACTTAATTTTAAAGTTAGTGAACACTATTTTCTAAGTGTAAATATTAAAGAATTTGGACGAAGCTGACATTAAATTGATTGAATGTTTAGCGACACTTTTGTGTAACGTTCTGAGCATTTTATTGTCCGTGGACATGGTCATGATAAAATTTTCAAAACAACTACAAAAACAACTTTTTATATATGCCAATATACGTATGTATATAATATATACCACGCATTATGCGTGTATGGAAAACGCAAACTAGCTTTTTTGTTTTGACATTTCTATACGAAGGAGAACAGTTCATTTATCTACCAGATAATAAATATGAAGACACGTTGTTTCAACTAGTGACAGGGAATCGCGATGTCACAAATTAATCTTACAAATTTATATCCATCGCGTACATGCTATTAACTTTTTGCCTAAGACTACACGCTGTTTGCTTCATGTCTTCACTACTTCGATTCATGGGCAGTGGGCAGGTATGACAAAGTGCAAACACCATTGAGCATTTAATTCATTTACTTAATACAAAGTCAAAGTCAACGAGTACGGCTTGGTGATTAGATTACTGCATCTCATTGCATACAATTTTATATGC
>JAQFZG010000087.1:0-54481 GCA_034695465.1 Entomobrya nicoleti
AAAACCGATGAGAGACTTGGCGACTTTGACCATCTTCCATCAACATCTTGTCTACGTCGCCCGCGCAACTTTTCCAAACTTATTACATAGACATTGGTGATTTAAATATTGGTTTATACTCACGATGCTCGTATACTCACGATGTTTATACTTATACTCGTCAGTGATGCATATTAACAAAACATATTGAAATCATCCTTTTTTCCTTTGAATTAATTTTGCATAGTCGAGCCTCATATTTGGTATAAATTTATAAATGCGTTTATTTATTTTTTAATTTCTGGTGCAAACATTATGATTATATAGGAATGAATTTCGAAATAATTAAATAAGGGATCTTATTACTATTTCAATGGATATCAAATTATGCTTTCCTTTGCGTTAATTTGTAGCATTTTTGAGTTAGAGCGACACAGTCAAGGCTAAAAATAGATACCATTTACCATTAAATCATACAAGCTATTATTTCGTACAATGTGTGTTTTTATTACAGTTAATTGGATACAATGAGTGTTTATGTAAGCACTCGTTGACTGTGACATACCAGTAATGTAAACAAATTTTGTCAGTATATCAACGGGATTTATGTTTTATCCTCTTTATATAAATTGATGTACACTGAACTCAAGTATTTATTTATACTAGTATTATATTTCGTTCATAATATACAGTTCAAGGATATGTGAATATTGTGCATATACTAAACATGTTTCCATGTAATAATAATTCATATATTAACACAACACTGGGGAACTTTTCAGACATTAGGGTAAGAGAAAATATTATTTTCTAGTCACGCATGATGGATCGGTGTAACTCACAAAATTTTGTATTGTATCTGGTATATTTTTTCGAAAAAGCGTAAACTGCAAATATGATAAAGTATTATACATCTGTGTAATAAGGAAGCTGCATGTGTGTAAGAAAGGTTTACAATACTATTTATTTTAAAGATTTAACAATATTTTTAAACTGGTATTTGTCCATGTTACCAACGTGAAAATACATAACACAAAACGAAAAGAATTCACGTGACTGTTTTGCTTCCAATGATGTTTCATCAACAACATAAAATCTAAAGAGAATATCACTTTTCTCAATTGAAGGTATTACTATATAAACTGATAATATACTTATACGTTTTATTTTAAATTATGAAGAGCTTAACAATGTTATTTTTTGTATACTTCTTTAGATTTTTCTAGATGGGTACAATGAACTAGCTTTATGTAAGACGAAATAGCATCTTGTCAGCTCAATTTTGTCCATAAATAGGTAAACAAAAGCTTGTCGTAAGTTTGGCAAATCCCATGTCTGAATCAAAATACTTTTTTGCTAAGCTCATGAACTTATATGAATAATGATATTGACTTTTTAGATGTACATCACGATCACTTATCATGGAATCAATCATCGTAGGCAAAAGCGCCGGTAAAGTTTTCATAATTTTTGATCTACAAAATTCTTAATTGTACGGATGAAATCACTAAAAGTATCATTGCTTTTTAAGGTAACAAAATGAGCCCTTAAAACATATTTTTGATCCACTTTCAAAACAGTCTTCCCACTTTTAGATCGCCACCTTACAAATCGTATCGTTATGTTAAAGACTGCACTATATTTATTACATCTTTTATTTAAAATGTTTCATTCTGAATTAAATAATTATGAAACCCAGTTTGAAAATATCTGATAAATACTGATGTACTAATGGTGATCAAAAAGATGGGTGTTTCAATTTTTACAAAACTAGTATACTAAATATATCCCAATCTGATTGTTCATCAGCAGTTATTCGCTATCGAGAGCCTAGGAAGTTTAGTGATACATTTTTCCATCGAAGTTTTCTTCCAAACATCCAAATTTAATTCTTATGAAAATGTTTATTAACGTATTATATTATCATTTTTCTTATTGTGTCTTTGCTTATAGACTGCACAGTGGAAGACGTCGTTCTTGAAATTTTAAAAACACATTCTCAACTAAGCTCCGCTACACTAATAAGCATTATGAAAATGCTTGCAACAGAACTAACTATACAAGAACTTGCTATAAAAAGTCTTGAAGAAGGAAAATCTAGTATCTACGAAGTATTAGAAGAGGTGCTAAATGAATGGACTCAAAGATCAACAACCGTAGCAAGTTTGGATAAACTCGTATATGTGCTCAGGAAATGTCAGCTGAGTGATACAGCCGAAAGAATACGAATAAAATTTTGCATACGAATCCCTGAACCAGTGAACTTTGAGCCCATGCCTAGTAGAATACATGCAACCAAACAACCTTCTTTGGATTTTGGCGTCCTAAAAATTGTTTGCTCAAATAACAAACATTTGTGTTATCCACAGGAGATGAAGCCATTTCATCATACAATTGAAATCAATGATGGGTGGTTGTGTCCCAAAAATAATGCCTTGAATTACACTCTATCAAAATTATTGTGTGTGCTTCAGATTCTCTGCGTTTCTTCGTTTCTTTTAGTAGTATTTTATGTCTGAAGAGAAACCAGCAAAAGTTCATAACTGTTTTAAGAAAACAACGTACTTATTTAATAAAGTATAATAGTTTGTATAAGTAATACACATGCATTGGTTTGTAATTCAACAAGTGCCACGTAAACATATATTATTTTGTCACCTTATAGAGTATGGAGACATGAGTTTATTTTGCAAGATAACATAAAATTTACAAATAAAAAGTTCGATGATATGCCTTTAATCCATTTTTCTCAAATAATAAGATTTTTTTATCATGTTGGCTGATCATTAATGTCCGTCACTGTCATCATGCCATAATTCAAATATACCAACTCATGCTCGGAATTCATGTACGGAATCTCTTTTCAAGATAGCCAATTGGTAGTATTTCAAAATGAATTTACTTTACGTGTGAATGGATGTTCACAAATTATGTATAATTTTTGCATTACATTTGATAGCAAATAAATATGTAGTGCTATATGTAATGTACAGTTTACTATTACAGTGGTTAAATGCTATTGTGTTTGAAGCGATTCGGTTACTAATCGTAAGCTTTCGTGATACAATTTATGTTATTCGACCTTGTTTATGTTTACTTTATGGTAATACTCCGATGTAATCTTGATCGACGGATGAATTAAAATTGCAGTGCAGTTTGTGTACGATAATGGGTTTTACGGCGGCAGAGTACTGCAAAAATTTGCAATATTACGCATTCAATCATCAAAAAATAAGTGTCAAGTGTCAGGAACCTTCGAGATAAACTTGTTTACTTAAACAAAAAAGCGTTGCACAACTCCATAAAAATTAAAATGACAAAAACTTTTCAAACAAAACTGGGACTGTAGAAAGCTAAAAAAAATAAACGAAATAATACTATCGAAATGCAGAAGATGCCGACCGTGTACGCGAAAGTGTTTATGTTGAAAGGGTTTTAAAACTTACCTATGCCAACTGTGTTTACCTAGTAAATTTTCTGTTTGTCGTAACCATCTACATTAACTTAAGATGTATAAAGCATTAACATAAAGAAAAAGTAATTTATATTTTTATAATATCATTACATCGGCTAACATTACTAATATAGTCAACAAAACAACAGTTGTTTTGTTACGGGTCTTGAAAACCATTGTTATTCATAAGTCTGCATTATAAACTTTATTCCCTAATTTGAATCGAGTTCATTTAGAGCTGATAAGAGGCGATAAACTATTGACGAATATAACAAACGATACTATCAGCAAAACTTTTGCACAGATCTCATTTCTCTTTAGGTAATTTATCAGTATTTGCATATACTGTTTTGTGTACACTCTTATAAGGCTATATTGCTTACTATTCCAACGCTAAGCTTATACTATTTGGATATCGTTCTTCATAAAGAATATTGATTATCTACAGAAGCTTTAGTTGGAATAATAACGTTTTGTAAAACATTCTTAATTTGTAAGTGCAATGAATAAGTTTTTGAAAATGTCGAAGCCCTTAAATGTCAATTAAACTCTGCTCTATAATCTGGTACCCTCAGTTTTATTTAAAGATGTATGTGTGTCAAGTTAAAACGATTCCAATATCAAATGTTGAAAACAGGTCTAACTTGACACATAGACATCTTTAAAGAAAATTGAAAGTAACAGCTTATAGGGCGCAGTTTAATAGACAATTAAAAGTTCAGACATTTTCAAAAAATCATTCATGGCGCTTACAAATTAACTTGTTGTAAAAAAAACTGCCATGACAACTGAAAAATCCTATTGGGGCACATTGAGATGGTGTTACGGTGCGTTAAGCTCAGGTATACGGGATTGAATTATTAATGTTAAATAAACAATGTTTCGTTTGCGAACTTTCTAATTTTAATAACTTTTTAAAATCAGGAAGTGGTGATGTTTATTAAAACACGAAATGAACTTACTGCTTCGTGTAAATGTACTTTACATTTGTCAGAAGTAAATACGCAGAATTCATTAGAGAATGGTCGATGAACCGTGAAGTTTCATAAAGAACAAAACTCATTTTATACTTACCCAAGTATTTATGTCCCACTGTGTGGAATCATTTTGACATTTGAATTCAAAGGTACAATGTCTTCATGCCACATTATTATAACTCAAATAAGTTGGATTCAGTTCTACTTAAAAATATTGACTAAAGTAATGAACTCAATGCATATATTCCACAACATATCGCGATACTAAAAACGTGCGATATCAATGTTTTCAGGAATTATTAATAACCTTTCACTCATCAGAACTACAAGTGCTTGTGCTTCATGGAGTAGTGAAACGCTATCGAGAACATCATATTCTCTTCTACCATTTCCCTCAAACTTTCATTACCACTATCAGTATTTATTGCTGTGGAATGTGTGTGTGTGGTAATTTTGAAGCTTTAGTATGACGCGTGTTCTGTTTCTATGCTTTGTAGTTTAAGACCAGGTTCAGCTTTTGTGAAATTCAAAAAGAAGTCAATGCAGTTCTGTACTTGTGGAGCGGTGCTGCTTTTAATAAAGAAAAATATATAAGTACATAGATATACAAGTGCATAGGCAAGATAACTAGTTATAAAAATGCATCTTGAAAGTTTGTTCCAATTTAATTAACTTAAAAATTCAAACAGGCATAGCTTACAAGTAACTCGAACATAAATCTCTAAATGGAGATCGAACAGAAGTGTTTTCTTTTATATTATATCTGTATTTAGCACACATATATTCCGATGCTTTGAAATAGATTCATTTCAATAAAGCAGTATGACTAAATGCTAGTTTTACACCACTATGGTAAACACAAGGGTGTTGTGCACTTTCATACATACTCACGACGAGTTTTAGCGTTTAATACATATATAAGCACAACAATAATATTTGTACGTTTGTGTTTGCTGCCAATTTTTGTATTTCCTATTTCAATGTATTATATATTAAAGCATTCTAAGAGAATCAAGCACGCAACAGTACTTTGATTTTATGTGGGGAGCATGTAAAATATAAAGTACATATTTGTGATAACACAACAAAATCAAGTACGAGTTATACGTATCCATAAAAATTTGCTTTGCCGTGTGTTCATACTAACAGCCAAAACATTTATTTGACATGAATATTAATTTGTTGAGTTTTACGTTCCGTTTGTTTGCCCATTCGTTTCTGCTGCAACAGTCAACTAATGTAAACAAAACAGGTAAACCTGTGGTAAAAATGTACCAGACAAATAACATGGTATAAGGTTACTTGAGTCCGGTTGCGCTTACCACTTGATCATTTGAAAAAAAATCTAAAAATTCTATAGTCCATGTTTTAAAAATTATTTTGTGTTTTTCTGTGGTCTTTTGGCAAAAATTTCTCGCAATACTTTAAAATATCGATTGGTGCAATAAGTAAATTCCCAATTTAAAAATGGGGTAACCGTTGATTGACCAGTACAGTACAGTACAGTACAGTACTACGGTACAGTTAAACCGATTTGAATCAATAACAATGGGCTTCTCTTTATCGACCACTTGAATCTATATACCGAACGTAATGTAGATTGAAATTAGTGTGTAATAATAGTATGAAATTCTTTAGAAGTTATCATGAATACAGACAGTCCTACAGACAGACAGACATTTATTGTCTATCATCAAGTGATCTTATGAAGCACCATTCTGGCACTTAGTAAATGCTTGAACAGAGATTGTTTGTCAGTTACTGTGTAAGCATAGGATAAATGCGACCAAAATTTAAAGTTTGTTAACCTAACGTTGCAATCAACACAAAAACACAGAGAAAACACTTCCTCAAAATTTGCAAAGGGAATTGGCGTCACAAGTACAATGTTCATAAAAATTCGTCGTTATTGTTCAAACAAGTATATCCGTGAAAAGCTTTCCTTGTAATAATATTTTATGATCGTCTGCTTGATCAAATAATCTAACGTTTTTAACTTTATTACAACTCCACAAAATATATAACAGACGACCAGTACGCCACTGGAGCGAGTGGAATTCACAGTTTAGAAAATATCGTCTTTAAAATCACATTAAATCTTGAATTCACTGATGCAACAACGACGAATTTCATCACATAAATACCAAAAATGTCTGGAATACGTATTGGAGATAGCGGTAAGATAAATGCTAAGCATATACATTTATAAAATAAGCTTATTCAATTATTACAAAATCAGTTGTATTTAATTTAGCTTTATGCTATTTAAACAAACAGGTAATAAACTTTTGGTTGATTTGTAATCCGTTTAAAGCATAATTACTGGAAACCTTTTCAATATCTTGTAAAGTTAGGGATTCTCAAATAAAATTAAGTTGTTTGAGTGACACAGTCACATACATTATATTTCGTTTTAGTAAGATGAAATGTGTCGAATAATTATATTTCCGTCATCTATTTCCCCATACTATAGTAAGGTTTTTTCGATATGTCTACCCAATATTTACATTAGAAAGATTTATAGCATGCCCATGTTTTTCGATAACCTTTTTTTGATTCGATGCCGTTTACTTACATTTTACTTGATCAGAACTGCATAAAAAGAATTCGTTCAGCAGGTAAAGTATTAAAGTATGCAGGATTGCATAGGGACTTTTGGTTTTTGTCAGTGTAAACTCGTCACTCAGCATTGATAAAAAATGCACATTTTATAAGCTATTGGTCTTCGTATATTAAACAATTGACATTTATTCAAATTTAAAATACACATTTCAATTAAATGTAGCTTGCGGAATCGACGAACTTCTGGAAATCTTAAAGCGGGAGGAGATCAAACAACTTCATTTTGGAAAGCCTCCAATAACCAGCTTGTTGTTAGAGTTTGCAAAGTATGTGGAAACTCCACCTTATTTAATAGAAATTTGGAAGTCGCAAATTGAACAAGAAACAAAAAAAGGATATGAAGTCATTAAAGATATATTGGTTTGCTGGAGTGTAAGCAATTCCGATAAGGCTACGCTGGGGACGTTGTTGAACATCATCGAAGAAAAGTTCATATGGAAAATATTTACAGGTATAGTTTTGCAATAAATATTCGGTATATAATATGTACAAGTACTCACAAGATCCTTTTTGTTTTAAATAACTGTAAAACTAGATGCCTTGAGAAATCGAATCCAAACCCAAGCTACCAGCTATAATGACCTTGACCAACGCTCCAAGGAGCAGCTTTTGGAATGCCAATTTAATTTTCTAGGAAAACAGACAAAGCTGAGGACCTTAAAGGACTTGATTTCTACGGACATGTTTAGCCAAATCATAGATGCAATCGATAATGTTGTCATCGACGGAGTACTACGAGGCCACACATGGCGGTTTGACAAATTCCAGCTACCGCCAGAACCATTGCACTATACTGGTCGTACTATCAAAGCTAAATGCAAGCTTAGTCCAAAAATATTCCAGAAGGCCTGTGAGGATATTTTCATTTTTGAGGGTAAACTTCCAGATGATCTTGATTGGTCTATCCTTGTAAAGCCGAATCCTATTGATGTGTCTGGAGGTCAAGTAGAGACTCTTACGGTGCGATTCATTCTTTTGGAAGAAGAAGACCATTTTGGATTAATTCTTCAGAAAACAAACAAGCCTGTTCACAGAATAAAATATCAGGAAAATTCCTATTACTGGATACGTACAATTGGATCATTAAGAGTGGTCAGAGAATTCTTATCAATTGAAGAAATAAGTGAGGACACTTTAATCAATGGAGTACTTTCAGAACCTGACTCGAAGCCTCTTGCAATATGTGGTGGCCCTGGAACTGGAAAATCAGTACTTCTGGCAAGCTTGGCAAACAAAATGTACAAGCAGTATTCTGATCGATACACTATTTTCCTGAATTTCCCAGATATGACCCGGCAGCAAACGTTTGCTGACATCGTACATGACTCTGTAGATGAGACAAAACTGCTTGCTGAATTATTTGGGTCGATTTTTGCAATGCACAAGTTTGCCAAATGCATTTTTGACGGGCTTTTGTACAAAAAGAAAGCGCGTTTTGAAATATTTTTTGATCGAATAGACGATATTCCATTTGAACAAATCAGTATAGCTAAAATTTTCTTTGAAAAATTACTCAAATACCCAAGTATTAGAATTTACGCAGCCTTCGGCCCGACTGTTCGACAAGAAATAGAAAATCATTTGCAAATTATCAGTTGCGATATTATTCCTCTTCGAAAGGACGAAATGGAATCCTTTCTTTCCAAAATGGTAGATTCACAAGTATGTCAGCTAGTTTTGAAGTCTGTGGATATGCTAGGCAGAAATGATGGTCCACACAAAGAGACCACAGGAAGTCCATTACTATGCTCAATGCTCGCTGCGGTATATTCAAGAGGCACAAAAAAATTTGACGTAGATGGAGAGATTAGTTGGTCCAAAATGCCGATCAAATCGCTAACAGCATTATACAGCAAATATTTGGATATCAAATTTGAACACATTGGCAACCAGAACCCTGAACTTTTAAAGCTGCTTTGCTATAGGGAAGCTTTTTATAAGTTGTTTCATGATCATGACTACGACTACTCTAGGTCGATTATAGAAGCTCTAAACATGCAGATCAACCAATTTACATTGCCTACTGACTCATTTAAAGCGGATTTTGAGCACAAAACTTTTTCAGAGTACTGCATGGCTCAGTTTATTGTCGAAAACTGGAAAAATTCCACTAATGATGAAAGAACTTCTTTGTGTGCGTTCATATACGATACACTATTTACTACATGCAAAGCGGAAGAAAATGACGCATTAGCAGGTACTATATTTTAATCAATTTTGGTATTCTAATGATGAAAAATGTTGAAAAAATTGTCTTGAAATAATCATTTCATTTTCAAATAAGAAACATTCAACGAGATCAAAGATGATACCCTTGGGTCTGTTATGCATCGCATGAGCACTGGAACCAGTTCAGCCAATGATACTGCTGTGGCTAAACTAATAATGCTAGGATGGGAAAAATCATTAGGTAAGCAATATTAAAATTGATTGATCCACTATTGATTCACTACACCCTATTGATTATGCTATTACATTCTTACAGAATATATTCAAATATCAGTTCTCAAAGGAAACGTAACTTTTCGTCGCTCTGCTATTTGCTTTTTCCTAAATGAACTAATTTCAAACGAAAAATCGTTGGAATTTAAAACAAACACTCAAGAAAATCTAAGAGTTACTCCAACTTTAGACGAAAAATTTGCAAGAGTTTCGAAAGATTTTATTTCCAAAATTTTACTTTTTGTAAGCTTTGGATACGAACATTTGTTTGGGCTTACAACAGAGTCGTTAAAGGAGACCACGGGAAGCAATTATTTTTACGTTGACCATCAAACATGCCAGACAATATTAATTCTTGCTGCTCGCCAAGAAAATGTGCAGAAATTTCAGTATTTTTGCAAATTAGTGGAAGCTATTGGCAACACCGATATTACTTCTATTGTATTTCCATGCAAAAGTGTGAAAAAGCTAATTTACGAGCACACACCCCTACATGAAGCAGCGAAATTAGGAAACTACACACTTTTTGAACATTTATTTAACGTTTACAGAAGTAACGTACAGTCAATGTCAGGTTTAGTTCAGGTTTGCCTATCAGACAGTAGTAGCAATTTTAAACACGTCATCAAAAACAAAAACAAAATACTTAGGCTCCTTTGCTCTGAAAATATAAAATATGACTTTAAAGACATAAAAGGTAGTTTGTTAGACGGCATCCACGTTACATTATTTACAAAGGTCTGCGACATGGTGGGTTACACATTATCAGAGAAAGACGTGAAATGGCTCTACAAATTTGTAGTGTGTTACTTTACCAAGAGCGACCAGATGGACGTTTTTGTGACTTGGTTACTTTCAAAAGATTTAATGCGGCTAATTTTATACTCTTATGAGGAGAAAAACTCATTGTTAATTGATGCATTAAGACAACACGTTTTAGGGCCTCAATCTCTACAGAATATCTACAACTCTCAATATTTCGATTTAGGATCGATTATATATTATGTGAGAAAGTGCAAGAACCGGCATTTATTAGTAAAAAAAATGATAGATCTAGCTGGGGATATTAATTTAGCTGATCCTTATGATCCCAAAATTTTACACTGGGCTGCTTGCATGTATGAATTTGATCCAATGAAGTCTGTAATTTATGAGCGATTAGGCCACACAAACATAAGAAAACGGTTGCATAGACATAAAATGCAGCAGGCAGAGCTACTTTACAATGAGATTATAAATCTTTTAAAGGAAAACCAATTAACCACGAATGTTGGAAATGTAGAACAGATCCAATATGATTCGAAAGAAATTTTAGGAAGAGGTACGTTTGGAATTGTTTACAATGGTACGCTTAATGAGAGACAGGTAGCAGTAAAGAAACTAAATTATGAGCCTCTACAAAAAGATCTTGTAGATCGAGAAACCAAATTACTTTGTGAGTGTGACGGACATGAAAACATAGTCAAATGCTTTTTTATTCAGAAATCGGTATCTACTGTTCTCATTGCACTCGAAATTTGCAAATTCACACTTGAGCAATGGGTGACAATGCAAAGGTCCACTGATACAGTTCAGGCACGGCAGCTTCTTTTTCAAACAACAAAAGGCTTAGATTTTTTGCACAGCAAAAATGTAGTACATCTTGATATTACGCCGCACAATATTTTGCTGAACCCCATTTATGATGACGAGATCAAGATAAAGATAAGTGATTTTGGAAATAGTCGAAAACTACCCATCACCAAGGCAGATATCAAATTAGAAACCGGTTTCGGAACAATAGATTGGATGGCACCTGAAGTCATCAAAACAACATTAGAGCAGGATCAGGCATTCAGTCGAGACTTGGTAAGATTTACTTGATGCTAATATTTTCTAAATGACCTTAAAATAGTTTTATTAACTATGTTTTTAATGTTTTTAGACTACGGCAGCAGATATATTTTCCCTTGGATGTGTTTTGTATTACGTGATGTCTAGTGGAGTGCATCCATTTGGCGCCAACCCGGAAAGTCGAAAATCAAATATTCTACTAAACAACCCATTAGTTAACACTGGCCTTCTTAAAAACCCATTGTTTATTCATTTGTTTCATCTCATGACAAACCAAACCCCTTTAGACAGACCAACAGCAGCTGCATTGTTGAAGCATCACATATTTTGGTCAGAAGACAAAATGCTGAATTTTTTAGTCTCTGTAAGTAATGCAGCTAATCTTGCAAAAGTGAATTCCAAAATTTCCAATATCATGGATACTATTGAAGACTATCCATTGATAAAACCCTACTACGAGCCACAATCTTCGAGAGGGTGGATTCGATTTCTATGTTCAGACGTTCAGAAGTACGTTTTAGGAATTGGTAGCAAAAGAAAATCTTATGACGGCGAGTTGTTTTTTGATCTATTACGTGCGATAAGAAACATGCAAGCACACAGCAACGAGCTCCCAAAGAATGTACAAAAAGCCGTAGGATTAGAGCCAAACACGTTTATGAAATATTGGTTAAAAAGATTTGCAATAGTTTTTGAAATTGTTTGGTTGCACTTTGAAGACATGAAAGATGATCCATCTTCTTCATTTTTAGAGTACTACAGTAAAAAGTATAGTTTCCATCGTACAGATATTTCTGAATGTGCTGACAAGATTCTTGCAAAATACGTTAGAAATCAATGCACTGAAATGGTTCTGCGAGGAGCTACAGTCTAATTGAAAAATATACTACGTATTTGCTATAAAAAGATTTAACGATATAAATACAAATTCATTATTTAGCTTATCAGAAAGTTAAAGAAATGATAAGTATTTTTAAGGTGATTTTTAGAGTTGCTTTTATTTATTCTGAAACAGAAACAAACTGTTTTTCTTTTCTTTTCAATATTTACTTTTGTGTTCTGAAAAACTATATTAAATTTTTAGTTGAGATAAACAATGCAATCACGTAAAATTAACTTAATTACTTACTTAATTAAAAGTTTGACGTTGTGAAACTTATTTCTTTCAAAACTGACGGCAGTATCTTGTCGCAAATATTTTTTACATTTGTTAATTATGTAAATAAAGGAAATTGATAACCAAATTGATGACCATGAATACTGTATTTGTTTTAAAATTGCACGTAAAATTTTGCCCCGTAGCTAAATCTCTACAATTGAGCTTTTTAAATCCAGATGAGATAGTAAAGAAAGACACACGCATTCTGTGTTTACTTATGCAAATAAACGTGGATTTTTTTGAACAAAAAATACGTAACTCTCAGTATTATATACTTAAACATGTATTTTTAGGAAACTTACTCTCCGTTCGTAGTTTTCATACATTTAACTCCGGTAAGTAACTTTTAAAATGTGAATACACATTAAAGTCATTGAAGACTAACACCACAACAGCCAACTAGAGAAAATGGTATTTGCTAGAGATTTTTTGCCCTTGTCACATTGGTAGTTTAATATTATTTTATTACCTTGTCAAAAGCTAATTCTGTTTGTCTAGAAGTGTTAGAAGTCTTTAAATAGAAATGCGCTTCTTATTTAGAAAAAAATTGTGCCGCATTATATAATAGTGTACTCAATGAAGCGAGTACATGTTTTGACTAGCATAGTTTTAAAATCACACAGTATATATATTTTTAACATGAACATAAATCAACGTATAGGAAAAGGAGTTGACACAATACCAAGTTTTTAAAAAGTAAAATTAAAAGCACATCATTTCATAAGCATACAATTGCAATACTCATCCAAAAGAAAGCCAATTTCTTTGTGATTGTCAATGTTTCGTCTCTTCCGATTATCACCATTTTCTCAATTTAATTAAGATAAGTTCTGATTCTCACATGACCTGTTTAATTATATTCAGAGTTCATATTTCATTATGTACATCTATTGTCGTCTTATTTAGCAACGCTTAATTATTATCACATTAGCTTGAGCAACTGATCATAATGCAACACAATCATATTTGAATTTCTTAAACTTACCAAATTCACAAATGATACGTGATCATTACTTTATTTCCAGCAAATGTACACACCAAAAAAGTTATCTTTGTTTATCAAAATGTTTGAATTCACCTTGAGAAATTCGCATACGAAATGGAAAAGGTTTTGTTATAACCCAAATCAGTAATGGAAATTAAGAATACAGCTAAACCATTGACGTACAATTACATTAAACAGTACCAGTAACTGCTTTATAAGAATAATGAAATTTTGACGGCATACATCGTCAATCATAAACCTTGACCCAAATCGGACACATTAGTACTACTCAAGTCGTAGTTTTCCGTTCAGTAAACGAATTGCGGAATGAACTACTTTCACAAATTCATCGAAGTTGATATATCCGGTGTAATTTTATAGATAACAATTTCGGCGATAATTACAAAAAACAATTAAAGAGGATAGGAAATAATCAGCTGTACGTGTACGATCAATCAAAGTAGTATAATACCATGACACTAAAGAAAGGATAGATTGGGCTTCTCTTGTATAGTGTGCATTTACAGAATAACCTTGGATAGATTGCCGCTGGTCTCTTCGATTTAACCAATAATAATACATATAAAAGTGAAACAATAATGAATTTACATTCAAAATTTGAACCTCTGATGCTATCATTAATTTATCATCTGCATCGCAGTAGTTAAAGCAAACTTGAAAATTACATTGCCGTAATCCCACTTTTGTTGGCATTTTTGTTGAAGTAGTTTATTTAACTCATATATTGCAAAATGACATAAATACCGTGATATATGTGATGTAAGTTCGTGTGGTGTGACTATGCTTACAGCAAAAGTTTTAAACAAACAGGATTCAGTAACACAACAAATGATAAGCAAACATTTACAGATAACGCTTCGCCGGAAATACTACGTACGTTTAAATTGCTGTCAGTTGCAAAATGATTTCAATCTGAAATAAACACACGATGGGTTAAGTTTTTAATCAAATAATAACACATCCATCACAAATTTTGGTTGATTGATAACCAAGGTTATTACTACCTAAATGATTTTGGCGTGACATTTATTTGCAGTAGAACAAACAATTCGTATATTATTAAGGTTACTCCAAAATCTGAGGACTTCGTCTTAGCGGTACTCCTTAATATAGGGAATCCTGGGTGTTCAATTTTATTTAATATTCAAAAAACGCATTCTTAGTTAAACATCAATGTAGTATTTGTATTTTCAAAGTGTAGACACACTATGAACCAGTCATTCGCAAAACATTTAAAAATTATATAAAGTGTGCGTCGGGACTATAGCACTAAATACCTGATCAAAAAAATGGTGGCTTGTCTTCTGTAGTTCTACCTAATAAAAGATGGAGCTGGTACATAGCCAGCCTAATATGATGTACCTAAACAATTTTTTAGATCTTTAAATCATTTCGTAGATTTATTTTATTAAATAAGTTTTTTTAAAGAGCTACAGAAACAATATTGTATGAGGTTTGGACCTAATTCCGATGAGAATTGCATTAAACATGTCATTCAAATTGAATTAGTTTTAATTATAGCGAAAAAACATTATAATTTCGTCAGGAGCACTTTAGATTGCCTACGTGATTATTTACTGGATACTATTTGCCAAAAACACTTTGTACCGTGACCATGCCCATACAACAAATATTTATTTAAACAGAATATTTTATGATGGATACTTCAAGAGCAATGTAGAAACACATTGATTAATTTATGCGTGCTTTTTGTACAATAATGTCACAGAACCAAATACATGTTTAACCCAGTTTAGCATACTCCTAATAGTTCAAATTCCGCACTTTGTTGGGTAGCCATTGTAGTAGTTAAATTGTAGTATTGTAGTCTGACAAGTAACACGTTATCAGTTATAAGATGTGTTCGACATAATAAAAGAACATACAATAAGATTAGCCAACATTAATTACAAAACTGTTGCTTGCATTGAATTCAAATTTTTAACGTTCTGGCAAAGTGCGACTTAGCTGATTCAAATAAAAAATTAGAAACATGATATGCTCAGATAGTTTTATAACACCAAACAATAAAATTAATAGTAGGGTTGAAAACAAAAAAGTCTTAAGATTGTGATACTATACAGTTTGGTAGCATTCCTAAACTTCAAGCTGTCAAGCTTTAGGACCATAAAATAGAGTTAACGGATGGTCCGATGGGTTTAAACTACATAATAATTCATTTAATACTAAAAAACACATGGCTTACTTAAGATATCTAGCGTCTTTGTCGTATTTGTCATTACGAAGAAATTTGTGGTCTGGTGGTGATATCTGGTGTGTTAAATAATTTAAAATCGTTTTGAGTAATTCATTTGTCTGACTTTTATTTTTATATGCTTGTATTATTTTCTCTAAATTACACCGTCGGTTTATACAATATTATATTGCATAATATAGATAGCAATAATCTCATTTATTTCAATACTGCTTGTTGGGTTTCATGTTTTTACTATACTATAAAGAAATGTAATGCTATAACGTAAATGAGATACAACACTTCACAATGTATGTTATTTATAAAACCAACTTATATGATAAAAAAAATCAACCATCGGACGCAAAGTAACTCAAAACCAATATAAGCTCAAATTCATATTTAATTCTATTTTAAATGCGTAGGAAGGTTTTTAAATGTTTGAAAGGGTGAGCGAATGCAATAATGGAACATATCAACCAACATATATTTGTAACTTGACCAGATCATACTACCAGAGGTGGTGGATTGATCAAGGTAAATAAAAATCTGACAACCATTCAATCAAACATAGTGGGAAACAAACACTTGATTATGAGATGGACAGTTTTTTAGATTCGATACGTTTCCCAATGCAATAACTATTTTACGTTTAAATGTTGCTCAACGATCATTTTTGCACCATAGTATAAATTGAAGAATAAGGAAATATAGCTTCAGTTGCAAAATACAGATATGTATTTAATACAAATATAAAAATTATAAATTATTTCAAATATAGATTAGATTTGAAATAAGGCCAGATAAGGTATCATTAAAATTCAACATGATACATATTGGGTATGATGTAAAGCTTTATGAATAAAAATAAGCATAACAAATAATTTAAATTAAATGTAGAATATAATTTGATCGCTCGTATTACCTATCCTTAAAAATGAAAAGGTAATTTTTACCATGGAAAATCAATTGAAGAATAGACAATGAAAATTTTATGTACAAGTTTACGCTCTTCAAACCAGTAATTATTAAACAAGCGTCGACCATGGTACGTATGTTGATTGCCAAAGTAGATAGATTTCAAACATACAGTTGGCTTCAGTTGTGCTTGTACATAAATAAGAGAGTGTGTGATATCACAAGACAAACTGTAGTGTAACATGTAGATATAAAGCATGACTTCAATATAAATCATTTTTGTATTACTGGAGCAATGGAACCTCAGCAAAATAACAGGCAAATCCTGGGTACTAGAGTGAAAGTTTTATAATGAAAGCTGGCTTCGACAGAAATGGTTATATTAATTTTGAAAACGATGTACAATATGCAAAAAAATTTAACGTCACTGTCACTACATCAAATATAGAAACCAATTTTGTATTTCTTGAGTATTCTTTAAGACGTTTTGGATTTTTACTTTGGATATGCAAAATATTGTATCTCTAAACACAAGTACTTTCATTGAAAAATAAAACAACATTACATCTGATACACCAGGAAACTAGGGCCTAAATTTGAGTTTGACAGACTGAATTGACTCTGAAAAACGATTTTTTTTCCATGACTGATATAAAAATTGCATAACAACTTTTATTTAAGTTGGCTTTGTCATTTAAATGTCCAACAGCGGATAGATGAACACGAGTTTTCAGTCCCATTTATCTTGCCCAAAAGGCTCCATTCTAAAAATTACCCTTGCCACCACCTCACAAGTATGTTTATTTTTGTGAA
Source organism: Entomobrya nicoleti (assembly GCA_034695465.1). Lineage (NCBI taxonomy): Eukaryota > Metazoa > Arthropoda > Collembola > Entomobryomorpha > Entomobryidae > Entomobrya > Entomobrya nicoleti. The sequence goes on from JAQFZG010000087.1 coordinate 17,398, forward strand.
TTTCGACCTTGATTTTACTTCATGAATGCATAAATGAATGAACTCCCATTTACAGCGACGTCAACTATTACACCGTACATGAAACACGGAGCCGTTTACACGGTAAGGATGGTTAATGTGACTGACCATGAATACTTTCGAATGATATGATATATGGCCAAGGAATACAAATTGTTATACAGTAAACCCCTGATTAGCGTTACCTACGAGTTCCGCCAGAAAATCAGTAAACATGATATTTTTTGTGTGCCAAGTTCGGACAAAATAGAAAAAGCATAATGACACTATGTTATGTTTATGCATCCCCCAGTTGAAACCCTAGCGCTTAGACAATGAGTCCCTTTGACCAATGCACTGCACATGAATCGTAATCGACTCAAGAGTTCTTGGTTGTGTTGTTCAGATGTACACTATCGTCAAGTAGAAAATTTTCGACTTTGTGGTTTGACCCGGAGTTCAAATTGATAGCATGATTACGCTTAACAAATTGACTAACAAAACTAGATTCGAGTGTTAACACTGCTTTTACTAATCCTTGATGCGGACAGACGGACATCTATGCAAATTGTAATACTTGCTTGGCTTGGTCTATTTTATAATATCTGATAATGGATAATCTTTTATACAACATGATTTGACTAATATTGAAAACACAATCGTTTATCAGGTTAACATGTCCCTAAATATGTTGAATCATGTTAGCTGGCTGCTTTGTCATCAAACGTATTAATTTATTGTAGTACTCAACAATATAAAACATGTAAAAAGTTTAGTTACTGAGTTCACTCATCCTGTATTAGTGCCATATTTTATAGTCTTTCTGATTTGTATATATATTTTTACCGCATCAACTCTAGATACAGTTCACATAATTTGAGGAATCCGGTACAAGGTAAAACACATTTAACCAAGTAATTTTAGATTTTTCAGTTGACCTATGAATCAAATGTGTTATATGTTATGTTCATAAAAAATTGCAGGAAGAGACCTCAATACCCAACTGTATCTTGAATTGAAGCATGGATCAGTAGAAAAATATGAGGTTTGGAAGTTACTTATTACCTAAATTACTTTCAATTTATTTATCTTTAAAAATAAACAATTGCAATTTTTATCGTATAGGTTTTTACCTGGATCATTTAAATTGGTCAAAAAATTGAGATGTGTGAGTCGACCTATGTAAACACAAATGGAAATGACCTTCTTGTTGGTGAAAATGGTACTAATGTTTTTTGTGTCATTTTACATCTGTCAATTCACTACCACTTGCTGTTATTTTGACTAATAGCAATACCAAAAAATCGTAATTGTTAAGACAATGAAATTTCAACAAAATGAAATCGAAAAATGCTTAAAAGAATGAATGTGGTGTTTAAAGTCTGTAACCATGTTTATGTAGTGATGCCCAAAATATTAAATAATTTTTTACGTTTTTCAACTTTCATGTTGATATATTTTTATTGATAGTAGGTTAATTATTAGGTTTAAAGTTTGACGTGTGAAAATATTGATAACCTTATATACATTTGTTTGCCATTAGGTTGCACCATAGAAAAAATTGTGGAGATCATGATGAATGATTCTGTTAAACTACATGAATCCCAACTTTCTTACCTCATGATCCAATTGGAGATAACCTATCATGATAGAGAAAACATTCTTAGGACATACTACCGGTCTGAAGTCACTATTTATGATTTGATGGAAAGGATTTTGATAGTGTGGCGACAAAGGGCATCAACAGAAGCAACGCTGAGTAATTTCATTTGGCATTTACGTTGCTGTCGTTTAAACCACACTGCAGATAAACTGGGACATTACTTTTATCAGCATCAAATATCTCCAAGCAACCAATATTACCCATATGGAGCCAACGCTTTGACACATGCAGTTACCAAACCAAGTGAAGATTGGCAAATACCACCGGTACCTGACGGACGCCCTCTTTTGAAACCAAAATTTAATCTTTCAGGTAAAACCGCAATGCAGTGTGCCAATGCGACCATTTTCATTCACTTCTCTTACTTTTCCAATGAATAATATAAACAGATTTTTACTAAAACATGTCTAATAAATTTCACAGTACACTGTGAAGACACTGCTAAATACCACTACCGAGCCGGTGAATATGCGGAAAAGAAAAGCAACTACAATAATCGACCTTGTGCATTGTTAGTACTTATTCTTTTTCTAATTTCCCCCTTGCTTATCTACTTTGTCATGAGAATGCCAAACGAAAATGCAAAAGTACATCATAGCAATGACACTCATAACAAAACGTGGTTAACACAGCCAATTATATTGGGTGGTAGAAATGCCACAGAATTATCAATAAAAACCCACCACGAGCTCAATGAATTTTTCGATCCAGTAAACTATTGGGGTAACTTAGCTAGTGTTGAATTTGACGACACGTTAGGTTTGATTTGTCAAGGAAATACTGCTATCAATCTATTAAAGAAACAATCATTGAGTCGTAAAGTTAATTCACCAAGACTTCGGCAACTTGTTTTAAACTTTCCCTCTAGCTGTGAGGTTTTAATTGATAGGATTCTGGCTAACTTCAATGCAAATCAATTTGACGTTTTTGTCTTCAAAGGAGAAGTGAATGATGACAATATTTATCAAATTCATGAAATTCTACATCGCAATGTTAGATCACTCGAAGAGATAAAAATATCTGGCGTGTTACGTAGCAGTGTTAACATTTTTGAAGTTAGAAATAATGTTGTTTTGGACTTTGTCAAAACGATTACTTTAAATTTTGACCAATATTCATACACAGGAGTTAACCGGGGCATTATAAACGACAGGTTCTGTTCACATTTCCCTCAATTAGAAAAAATTGAAACGAAAAATATATTCATTAGCCTGAGTGAGGTATTTAGACTTGATGCATGCTTGAAATTAAAGCATCTGAATACCATAATCAAAGTTGGTCGGAATGATATCAAACGGATAGGAGAATTGAACTGGAAAGTTCGATTCCCGTCTCTCACATCATTTGCAATAAAGCTTGAATTTGATACTTGTCCTGGTTTTGCATACTTTGAAAATCTTATCAAAAATGCCGAAATATTTCAAAAGTACAAATTGTGCTCAAACTGTAATATGTCCTCTAAAAGACGAGCGCTATGTCATATGAAATCAATACCTGGATGAAAATTAACCTGGTATTATAAACATTGAGCCAATTTGTTTGTTGAAAACTTTTCAAATTTTATACTATAGCGTGATTGGATCATTGAATATATATGTATATTGATATTTATATCCGTCTATATATCACCATTGAATCGGTTATTGTAACGGTTCTTTCACTTAAGTGTGCTTTGATATATGGACATTATTATATCCAATCACTAAAGATTTAGATGTAACGTCATAAATGTAGGTAGGTCAGAGTTTAGGAATTAATGAGTAATTTGAAGTAGGTTTTCAGATTTTTCTGCAATGTAAATCTATGCCAATGTGCTGACAGAGAAGTTAAAAGGTATAGTGCTGACGGTGAGGTTTTTTTAGAGTAACCTTCTCTGGTTTATTCATATATATGTTGACATAAATTTCTTGCACATAATTTGAATAAAATAACCATAACTTCCATGATAATAAATATAATCACGTTGTTCAATGTGGTTATTTTTATTGATTATATTTTAGATCACTTAAATCCAGATATTATTTAGGAATAAAGTTGAGTTTAGTATTGAATTTTCATGTGGAATTTATAGCCTATATTTACAAGAAATATTGGAATGTTTTATTTACACATTACTTTGTTACATGTATTACGTAGGCCTTTAAATTTATCTAGATAAGACTTTCCTTGCAAATAAGTTTTACTTCTTTGTATGGAATATCTTTAAAATGAAAAAGATTCTTGTTGCGTAACGGGCTAATAAATTTTAGACATGCGCCTACAAGATTTACTTATTAAAATTTGTACTGCAGAACAAAATTACTTTCTATTTAAAAATAAGTTTCTAGTTATTATTTAATAGTATTCCGTTTAAAACAATTAATTCAGGTTGTTGTAAAATGTCAGAATTCCTACAGCTAATATTATTATATTGCAAAGCATTTTGGCATTTTAAGTACACCAGGTAATTCAACTGTTAGTAATGCACGGTTTTTACTTCACACGTTTATTTACAAAGTCAGGAGTTAAGAACTTTTGTCATGCACATTTTTTCTTACTAAGCTATGTTTAGATTGTGCTTAAAAGTTGTTCATGAATGTGAGAAGTTTCCACTGCTTCATTTAATATATTATTACTTATGATATATAAAAATATATTTACATAAACTATACTCATAAATTGTTACGAATTAAAAATAATTAGCGATAAAAAATAAAAGTTGAAAAACCATTTAAAATTATTTCAATTTAGTCAAAAATCTTACAAAATTGTGCTACAAATATGGTTTCCAATATGAATATTTTATTCAATATAATCATGTTAACAATTTTTTATATAATACTTTCCTTTAATAAAATGTTCGGGGGAGCTAATTTAGCATGTAGTTCTATTCGTCGTACTTTTAAAACATGGTTACAGATTGCAGATATAAACTCGGGAATAAATAAACTCTAAAGCTTTCATAAAACATGTTTTATCATTTCACACTTCAAAACTAGGCTTAAAATATATGTTGATTTACATTAAAATGCATTTTTTACAAATCTGAACCAAACATGTTTCAGATTTATCATGAAGCGTGTCTTCAATAAACTGATTTGTTAATAAAAAATACAGAGAAATAATGGGTTTAATGAGAATTTGAATTAACGTAAACTTTTTTTCTTGTTATAAGTTACAATATGACTATGAAAGTATGTCGAGGGTATAGCTTGTCATGGTTTCGATAATGTAGATAACTGTGAACTGATAAGAATTGCCACATATGCAATTAATATGTCCACAGAAAATATTATGCTTGCATATCGATTACCAGGACATTTAATCATAAATAAAGTGCATTCATCATATTTTCGAAATGTTAATAAAAGCTTAATGAATATGCAAAGTGAATACTGGACAACTCAAACAACTTGAACTGGTAATAATAGTGATAAATGTTTCATAGCAATATCGTTACCATTAAATACTGCGCAATATAACCTCAACTGAAGGCCGATACGTTAATACATAATTATATCATCGTGAACATATTTCCGAAAAAATAGAATACAACACTATTGGTCAAAGTTATGCATTATGGGTCAGGAATTCAAAGCAGTACAGGTTATATGTATATTATAATGCCGGCTGTGTTGCTATTTAATGCTCTTATGAAATAACATGGTCCACTTGTTATTCATTCAAATAGTAAATGAAGTTCAAAGCAGTGATCCAATTAAATTTTACAGAACAAATAGAAAACATGCTTGAACAAAGAAGTAGGTTGGCTCTTGGAGTGTAATACTGAGAGTACAAGTTTGTCGGGGTTGTCAATGTTGTATCAATAATATCCAGGTAAGATGCTTCAGGAAGTTAATAGGGATTTGGTTGTCTCACATTACTTTGTTTCATATTAAACGGTTTATTTTTTTGAAAACAGATCAAAACTTCGGGAGGATCACCAAAAAAATTGGCAATGGTGTCAGAATACGAGAAAATTTACGGCGACATTGAAAAAATTGGAGCCCGTACATCAGCAAATACTCCATGGATCATAACAATACCAAAGCTAAACGTTACTGTGAAGTGGACAGGAAATAACAAGGAATTTTGCAGAATAGTCTTTATTATACTACAAATGCTAATATTTTTATTATTGTGCAATAAAGTTTCTAATTTAAAAATGCAAGTGGTAGACATACAGAAAAACTCCACATTAGGGAAAACGAAACCAAGGTCCTCATTTCGGGTTATTTCCAATGATAACTCAAGTACAACCAGGATTAAAGTAAGAGTTACTATTTTTGTTTTATACGACATGAAATTGTTTTTAAAATGTATGTACTATACTCGAAGAGACTTTTATACTAATAGCGACACTTGAATATTTTACAGCACATTCCATCAACTACTTCTCCAATCACAGAGTGTGTTCAAATTGATGCATCGTCGGAACTGGAGTATGTACTCAAAACGGAAAATTTATCAAAACCAAATACCATTTGTTTGACAATAAATTTCGAACAAAAAAGCCATTGGAATCTAAAACATTCTTTACAAAAAGCGGAAATGGTCAAAGAAATTATTTTTATGGGTTATGTCGATATGATGAGGCTTTATGTCATGCTCAAAAAGTTTAACAAAATATGTAAACTCACAATTGATCAGAAAAACTTACATAAAGATTGGGGGCATCGCTATTTGTTAACCAATTACCGAACTAAAGTAAACTTGCTAAATTTGACTGAAATTGTTCTTCAAAATATACACTATGCACAAGTTTTTGAATTTTTGGCTAAAGCTTTTTACATGAATGGCTTAAAGATCCTAAAAATAGGCACTATTGACATTGATCAAGACAATATAATGGGAATACGACAACTTTTAAAACAGTGTAAATATTCATTAGAAGTATTACACTTTTCTGATGTATTGTGGAAGGTAGCTCTCTTTGATAGCTTTTCATATGCAGTTCCAAACTTGGTGGAACTACAAATAGATTTTGTGTCGCCGGCAGACGAAAGAATTGAATTCCTCAGAGGTTTTCAAGCCGCTGAACGACTGACAACAATTGTCTCTATGCAGGGTTATTTACCATATGATCAATTTTTTTCAATTTTTGATTTTAAACTAATAACAAGTTTAGTTTTAGGTGTGGAAATATTTGACAATGTCACATCCTTAGATAGTTTATTTCCAATTGATAATTTACCAAAGCTTGATTATATAGAACTGTTCCTGCATTTCAACAACATTACGAAATGTTATATGTTGTTGGAGAATGATATAGAAACATCTTATGAAACGAGGCTACACTCCAATTGCGATGTGGAATAGTATAGCTAAACTGCAGTAGATTGCATAACTATAGGTTAGATTTAGTGGTACAATTAGGTTATAAACTATAGATTTTCTATACAAAGCTTTATGCATGTGTTGTTTTACACATTGTAGTACTACCAATCAATTTTTGTTGGCTAATTTAAATTCATTAATTATCATTTATAATTAAATTATTAGATTATATTTTCAATAATACCTATACTCAGTTTACTTCCATATGTATTCCATTAAAAAAGGCTTACCGCAAATATTTTATGTTTATACCCACTTACTTTCAAATTTCGAAAGTTTAAAGTAATGAAATAATTTTGTGCTCTAGTATAATTTATAATTCATAAACTAATGTAGGATTATAAGATGTTATCGAAAATTTTCGCACAGGTACGGGTACTTGAAATTCAATTTTATTAAAAATCCAGCAAAATAAACCAATGTAAGAAATTTGCATCTTGATATTTGAAATATCATCTGAAAGCTATGAGATTTAAATTATGTAGATTCGTTTCATCAATCATTTCAGATATTACTGAATTCATTGTGGATACCAATATGATTAGATATTGTAGTAATTAACGTAGCTGCTTGAAGCTGCTCGCGTTTTCTAATCTGGTGCTTGTCACAATTATAATTACTCATCCGTGTTTAATTTATGCAAATAAAATTCCATCGTAGAATAAAAATTACATAGCACTATGTATTATTTAAATATGTATTAATAATTAGAGATAATGTCAGTTTAGACATGGATACATGCAACAAATCCAGTAACTTGCGAAGTATATGGGATTCCTAGTAGCTCGGGGGAAAAAATGCATCATTGTTCATTACATGCGCAACGACAAGATTCAATAATTAATCACTCAATTTTTACAATTCTTATGTAAAGAGAAACGGTTAAAATGGCTCCGATCTGCTGAAAATGATGTGTAAATATTTTGTTGTTTAGTTCGTATAAGAATATGAGTGCATACATATCATATCACGCATGTAAGTTAATTCAAGCTCCTTTTTGTTATTAGTTATATCAACACCAGATTATATGAGCAGAGTATTATAATGAACTTGATAGTTTAATATGTATGTATTTGCAGTAAAATAAGCTTTCAAGTTTAGTATTAATATGTATTACACTGTAACCATTTTAAACATTTTTGGTGCCACTAGTTTATATTATGCCTTTAATGTGTCCATATAAAAATTGATGTACCTCTTTGTAAAGTTTGCTGTTTTATCGGGTCACTTTTATTTTTACATAAACATTGTTATACATATCGTAGCTGTCAAATTATTATTTGAAATATTTATGTGATGCTTCCCACGTCAGTAGTGCCAACTGGTGATAAGTAAAAGTATGCAATCAGTGCATGTTGTGCATACTGAACTAGGTCGGTATTGTCAACCGAAAAAATTACATTCCACATAATTTGACGAGCAAAGACTCGATATCCAATGTGTAACCAAAGAAACTTCATTATCATTACGGCTTGATGACTAATAATAGCATGACTAATGTGAGCATAAAAAAACCAACCACGATCCGATGGATATTAATGCATCGTATGATCTACTTGTACTGATTTGAATGGAAAATGAGATAAAACTGTCATAAAATGATTGAATAAAGTGTCAGCAAATTTTTGCTTATTATTTATACAAATGTTTTTTAGTGTATGGTAATTTTTAATTTCCAAACTATATATTAGAAACATGTTTGAATAAAATATGTAAAAGTTGACTTTTTGGTAATTCTATAAAAGATATATTAGTAAACGAAATAATAAACGTTCTATAATAAACGAAAAGTTGCTGCAATCATATTTTTCAATATATTTTGCAAAAAGCCTAACACATTAATTAATCTAATTTGGTAACATGCCTTGCAGATAATGTTTTCTTTTATAAGAAAATTGCTACCCTGAAATTTTCTGAAATGTCAGGATTTTTAAGCACATAAAATAATATTAATACTAGTAATAAAACACCATTAAATTATTTTGTTTGTTTTTCGTTTGTATTTTTTACTGTTTTTATTATTGTATTTTTTTACGTTAGTACACTCAGATTTTATGTATAATGAAAAATACGCAGTCATACACAATCTGTATATCTAGCTGCTAACCAAAAACTTTCTAAATTATTTTCAACACGAGCCATTTTAAACTAGTGAATCTTATATAATTGTAGTTTAAACATAATCAAAGATGCAGTCCGAATCGATTTCTAGAATTAATAATGCGTTTAAGCTATCCTTACCCCCAATGTAGCAATTACTTAACTTTTGAAAATTTATGTACAAATATAAATATTTTAAATTGTGTAAGTGTTTGCTAAATATCGCCAAATCTATCACCTGTTCATGTTTAGCAACCCGCAAACTATATTTGAGATACTCCACCTCTTGTATTTGCATTACTACATAATTTTGAATAAGGGACAAGTGCCCCTGCTCGGATATCAATTTTTTCAAATTAGGTACATACAACGGGATATTTGCAGGAAAGTCACACTCATTAGCCTTCAGGCATAAAAAATCAAGTCTTAACTCATATAAACTTGGTAGTTCGAAATCTATGCCGGTAAACAATGAAGTTTCCCATGATACGTTTAAAAGGTCAAGAACTTTTATCGAAAGTCTTACTTCCTTCAAAAGCGCCCTTATAACATAAGTGGTATCACTATTGGCAGCCAAATCGTTTATCTTAACCATAACTACTTTTGGAATAATAAACTTATCTTCAATTACTGTCAAAATTTCTGCGCAATTTGTTATGTTAAGAATGTTAATGTGCATTAGATTTTGTAAATTTGTTTTTCCGTTTTTCTCAGTCGACTTGTTTGCATCGTGAAAGTTTTTGGTTTTCTGTTCACAATTAACCCTTAGATGATTCACCATGGTTAACCTTTTTACATGTATAAATTGATGTAGAATGGCAGCTACAAGAAAAGGTCGTACACAACCACTAAAAGTGATTTCTATTACCTGCTCAGATCGTATACGTAATGCAGTTGGAGACCAACCAATCAACTCATTACTTTGTATCAACAAGCATATTGGTCCCAGTTCATGGAAATTTAACGAATCTTTTGGGTACTCTACTCGGGAGGTCAGATTTATCTGGTTGCATATATCACTCTTCGTTCTGTCTGACGAAATTTCATCATCTGCATTTGTAATCAGGTTCACCTAGAAGAGATATAAAGGAATCAATAATACATATGACTTATTGTATATAAATTTAATCCTTATTTACTTATACACACTAGTTTTAAACTGAAATTTTGGGCGATCATAGTTTTAAAGTAAAACAAAAATTACATACCCAAAACTCTACTCCGAAACAAAACTGAAAAATTGTGTTTATAAAATATTTTTAAAACATTTGTATTTGCTACAGATTTTTACCTTGAAATCGTTTTGTTTTGTTACTTCTTCGATGCTGTCTGTACTTTTCAAAAAATAGAAAAACAAGAATATTCCTAAAACACTTAATCCAGCATATAAGATTACGGCTGTTTTCATTCTGCGCTGTTGCAAGCCATTTAATGGAGAAAATATCCTGAACGTTCTATCAGGGATTTCTGTTTGATCTCTATGGGATGAAGAGTTCCCTTGGTATTCATGTGGTTGATTATTCCCTTCGACAACAATGTTATGTGGATTTATGGTAACTGTTGTGGCCGGATATATGTTTCCTCGCGTAGTATCTCCTATTGGTAGCAAGGGACTCCCAGTATCCTGTTCAAGGAAGGATGGAGAGTCTTCGTGTGACTCGTGTGAACTGGATTCGTTATTACTGTTATGTTGATTTGTGGTAGTTACGGTGGATGGATTTATAAAATTGTATGTAACGGGATCTTCATTATTAGACACGGAAGTATTTACCGGTTTAGATTTTCCAAGCTTAAATTTTTTTCTTAATGCATCTGCGTGGCTGTATAATTTACACTTTTCTAAGGCTAGTATTAAAGAAATCAAGGTCGCTTCGTTAGATTCCCGCGACCTATACACTTGAAGGATATCATTAAGTGCAGCAGAAACCGATGATTCGTTTAAGTTTATTTCTCTAATAATTGCATTGAATTTACATCGATCTATACCAAGTTTCACCATTATGTCTTTGATGTCTGCTATGGTAAGCGTTGGTTCTTCATCTGTTATGGTTGTCGCCACGTTATTGAAACCACAACCTGAATCATCGAACAGAGAAATAGCATTTAAGCCTAATTATATTGACTTGTTCAAAAAGTGTTGTTTAAAAATTGTATTGGAACATTTTGTTCTAAAATTGGAACTAAAGTTTACTGGAAATTTATTTCGCCATAGCTTGGCTGCTGCCATTGTTGTCAAATTTTTTTGTTGCCCGCAAATAACGTTAAGGAATGTTATTTGTAAGGCATTGTAAAATATAGTTTATATGCTTACCTGTGTATTTATCCCCAATTACAAGGCTACACATTTTTCCGAAATAAAGCTAGGTATGTATGTAGATAGGTGATTTGAGACGAAATCGAAACGCCATTAATCGACAAATCTGTAAACCTTGTTTAAATATATTCAGCGCCTTTTAAGTAATCAATGTACCATTTATATTTTGGCTATTTATTAACTTGAGCTATTTAGAACAAACAAAAAATTGTAATTTTTCTGTAAAGCTGCTCAGGATAACTTGATTGGGGAACAGACCTATCTTTTCAAAGTTGACGAACTGTTTGTTTGTTGTAGCAATAAAATGCGCGAACGACTACAGGTTATCATGCTCCATAACCAAGAGTCTTCGTGGGCTAACTTTGTCCACAGTACATTAGGTCACCAGTATAAAATACATAGACGGTGAATGGTATTGTTCGCATATTGCGTTGTAGATATACAACACCATTTTGTATTGGGGCTATAATTTTGTACTGACATACTGCATAATGCACTGTGAGCCAATTACACGCGAAGCATCTTTGATTTTGAGCATCGTGTATTTAAGTATGTTATCCAGATATAAAACAATGTATGCATGATATAAGTATAACTTGAACAAAAATCGCTTCATTTCATCTGTCACCTAAATCACCGAGCATCATATTGTAGCTTTTACGGTGAAACTCATTGGAAAATTCATGACAAAATAAAACCGGTAACACCTGTGACAGATATCGCACGTAGACAACTAAGAATGGAGCATGCTGTGCCGGCAAATATAAATACAAAGACAAAAGTTCATAATAAAACCAATAAACCTGTTCAGAAAGTTTTAGGATTGGTGGCCGGCTCCGCCGGCAGTTGTAGTTAAGATTGTAATGTTGAACGAACTCGTCCAATTGTAGCGTCATATCCATATCATCAAAAAATCAAACTTTTTTTGAGAGGCCATAATTAAAAAAAAAAGAGTTTTGGACCATGGTCACTTGGCAAAGTTTGATCCCAATACTTAAATCTATCGATTGGGAGAATAATATATTTTACGTATATAAAAACCATGTAACCTTTAATTAGTCGTTACTCCAGTAACGGTCAACCAATTTAACCCAAAATCAATAGGTGCCTTCTTTGGTATTACATGCATCTTTTTACTTAGTTCCATGTAAATCGGTCAAACCGTTGGGACAGGAGGCCATGTCAAACTTGTGACCTCTAAGACCCCGTGGGGCCGAAAGGGTTCGGTCAGGTCAACTGAAACTTTGCACAACTATACATGGGTCAACCGATTCGGCCCACAATCAACACGATTCTTCCAATTGACCATATGAACTTGTATACGAAGTTTCATGATGATCAGATGAAGCGTATTTGAGATATTGTGCTCACAGACGGACAGACAGACTTTTATTCCCATTCACACACTAATCATAGAAACACACTTCGTGATTTATTAACCGCATAGTAACCTGGTAAACAGTGAAAATGACGACGTATTTGAAACAATGTCACTTATAACGACACCAGTGACGAACATTATTGTTGTTAATGAGATGAAAAGTGCTTTTGTCTTTGTCTTTGATATTATAAACTTTTACCTCAATTTTTGACTCCACGGGGCTAGTGTGACCTAAAGTGACACATGAAAACGCTGTTAAATGTACAATACGATCAAAAGTTTTAATTTTGACATTTGGTCTTAGGGTTTGGCCTATGGAGCTGAAAATCCATAGGGTTATAGCCCATGACCCTGTTCACCTACACTCTAAATGTGAGCGAAATTGGTAAGCGCGTCCTGTAGTTACCGTGCAAACAAATGGTCAGACAAACATTATAAAGAAAATACTTTCTGACGCTTCGCTTTCAGCTTAAGTAACACATCGGTAAAAGCGGGGTACGCTTTTTTTGAAGAAGAAGAACGCAAAGCCATACAAGTCTCCGCGACACAAAATCCTAATAAATAAATCATGTGGCCCTTTTTGACACCCTTGCCCTTGGGTAAGGGTAGACATTAATAACGACATAGCGTTATGGTAAAACATGGTCAATTTGATCTACTTTATCAGCCTTCGCAATAAAACCATTTCACCGGCAAAAACACATTTGAAGGGGGGAGGGACGGGCTGATATGCAAACATTACATAACCACAGCATGAATACATGTGTATAATAATTGTATCAACAGACTCGTGTGTAAGGTTAAAAAGGAAAATGTTATCTCAGACCCATTAATTTTGTTCATGCAGTGTATATATTTTTACTTGTACTTTGAATGCAAAACTTGGAATCAACTTTGTAATGTTGTTTTGTATTGAAAAATTTATTTAAGCACTGTTTAGAACATATAGTATATTGGTATAATAAACGTAGTACTATGCAACAAGCATATTGTGTATTGTGACATAGAATGGAATGTGTGATTATAACAAATGCATCGACTTCAAATTGAGGTGATAATAAAAATATAACAAAACAAAAATGATTACAATGAATATAGAGATATATGCATAAAGAAGATTAGAAACATAATCAGACAAAATAAATGAATTTGAATATTCACTAGGCTTAATGCTGTGCAAATATTATATTATTGCTAGCATCAGTCTATTTCTCAAAGTTACAAATTGGTTACAATTTATAAAACCTCTAAACAAGGGTATAGAGGTTATCATAAATGTATTTAAATCCTTATGCACAAAAAGCCTTTTTCGTACTCTTATAATAAGGCTGATTGGAAACAAGTGTGACCATAATTCATTTCATTTCTAAATAATAATAGTTCTGCATCATAAAAGTGATGCTTCCCTTGCACTTTATTAATAAGCGGGCACAGATATTTATACACACTTGGTTCATCAAAAATCAATAAATAATGCATAAAACACCTTACATAATGAATGTATGTATGATTGGCAATTTGTACTGCAGAGTCTTACACAATAGGTAAATTTTGTTACTTTTTTTAAACCATTTGACCTTAGCTCAATAATATTCCGCAGAGTTAGATATGATCAATGGATGCCACACACTTTATAAGTGTCAATTGGTATAGCCGAATCTGTCAAAGTTGATTAAGTCTATCAGTTTTTACTACCAGAACTACGAGTAAGACATTTTTTGGTTAAAGAGGTTTAATTGAATTTATTTAACCCTAGCTTTTAAAGAATTGCCATCCACTTTTCCCTAAGCTATCTACTTCGCCTCATATAGAGTAAAACTAATTTGTTTGGGGAATTTGTTCAAATGTGTTTCGTTTTGTATGATATTTCATTCTTTAAACTATGCAATTCTTGCTACTCATGTACTCTTCTGTACGATAAACGCCATCTTCCTGTCATAAGTTGAGCTTCAAAATCATTCAGTTTTAGTATCTACGTCAGTAAAGAATATTTCAGTAAACATCCCGAATTCAATGATGTACATGCAACATGCATGCATCAATTTTCCACATGAAACTACCTGTTAAATATGTTGTCATTACACATTTTATAGCTTTATCAGTATATACGCGTACTGAACTGAAATCAAGTGCACTGGGCAATTTGTATGACAGTATATGAAGCAAAAAACTTTAATCGAGTCCCACAAAAATCATCATTCAATAATTCCATGCTTTCAGTTAGCTGAAAAGATTGGTTCAGTGTGGTTTCCTGCGTTATGTAAAATGCGTGTAAGGAATACATTTCTGTTCACAATAAGTATAATAATGGATTAAACAAAAACGTTATGGTGACATCACTCGTACTCGTTATTGCCATTTATGTTTCATTTGCAATTAGAAGTTGAAAGTAAGAAAGTAATTGAGACCAATTTATGTGCCGAATAAACAAAACTGTATTTAGCCAGAGGTTGTATTGTATGCTACAAAAATATTATGTGAGTTTAAGGTATAAAATAAATGTATGCAACTTTTTAAAGGGTATAATTATTTACTTTTTTTATTTCTTTCCGTTTTAAAGCAATTTAACAATCCCCGAGCACAGTGTAAATTTATGAAGCGAAGTAAGAAACTAGTATTTATTTCTGACACATTCATGTGGTTAAAAACGTACTCGTTAGCATAATATTTTCCCAACCCACTCGCCGGATCATTCTTTAATTTTTCGAAAACCATGAAAATAGAATCAATTAATAAGGGAAATCTTTCTATCCAGTAATCCAAAAATTGTGCGGGTAAAGTACCTATACGGTCCTTAACGAATACAGGTAAATTAACATAGTGAGTTTGCATATTTCTAATAAGTCGAATAAGATCAGATATTAGGTCACCATAATACTGTACACGTCTTCCACTATTTCCCATAACGTGCGTTTGTATCTCTGGACATAAAAATCGAATCCACCCCTTCGAGTCAAATGGCTCACAGTATGGTAGTAATAAAGGGTCATAATTAATATCATACACACAACTGTCAATCGTAGTACCCTCAATTATATTTTCAAATGAATTACGCACGGCAACCAAATATTTCAGTGTTTTCTTCTTTGACCAAAATATATGATGCTTTAGAACAGCAGAAGCCGGTGGCCTTTCATGCCAATGTTTGGCGATCATCATTAAAATTAGGCGTACGTATCCAGCTTCGAATCCGTTGTCATATTTGAGTTGTATTTGAGGTTTATAACTAAGTATGTTCGTCCGCATCGATACCATATTGTCCCCAAATGGATGCTTGCCTTTAAATAGTACATAATGGAATACACATCCCAAGGAAAATATATCGGATGCGGTGGACTAAAAGGTAAAATAAGGAATTAATTTTTAAAGTATTTTTGTAATTGTGTTTACTACGCACTATCCCTGCGTGAAATATTGCCGTTAAACTTACCATTTGAATATTTGTTGGCAGAACATTCTCCGGAAATCCTGACAACGCTTCTGGAGCTGTCCAGCCAAGGGAATCGAAACCTGAAGAAGCTATTTCATTAATACCATCCGATATCCTTTTACTAATTCCAAAATCACAAAGTTTGACTCGAACACAATTTGTTTTGAAAACCACCAGCATAATATTTCCAGGTTTTATACTCATATGAATGATCTTATTTTGGTGCAAATATTCAAGACCTTTAGTTGACCCACCAAGAACATTTTTGATATCGACATTAAATTCAAAACAATCTGGGTTCATTACCCATTTCTCCAATGTTAAATCACAAAGCTCAAAAGCAATTAAAACTACAGGGTTGGGTCCACCTTGTTCTTCAACACAATAATATTTTACAATATTTTCATGCCCATCACATTGAATTAAAGCCTTTGCCTCTTTAAATAGAATTGTGTCAAATGGATTTCCTCTGCATACGACTTTCTTTACTGCAACATCCCTGCCTTTCCAAAGTCCTTTGTAAATTGTCGTTCCAAATATTCCTTTGCCAATAGATTGGGAAGAATTGAACGTTATTGTCGGATCCAATTTTTGAGATCTCTTACTACGCTGTTTACTAGTTATGTAATCTAAGAATATATAATTTAAGTACATATATCCTCTTATGTTAAAAGCCATGCTCACAAATATCAAGATTTAGTTGTATATTTTTACGTACCCACAACTTGATCCCATCCAGCTTTATAAAGAATGTTCAAAAGTTTATCCAGGTTCGCATTCTTGGTTCTAAAGAACCAATCTTTAATTAAATGATACAATATTTGTTCGATAACAAGGTCCCCGCGATAAAACTCGTCTTTCAAATCTGCCAATTTTTCCGAAGGTGTACCCAGGTGTGATGATAAAGCTGTGTACTTAACGTTGAAAGAATTGAAACCTGGTGCTTCCGAAACCGCCACCCAAATTTTATGCAGCACCACGTCTACAAATCAAAAATATGCATTAACGGTTATACCAAATAAAGGAAACTTAAGAATGTATAACTCTAAACTAAACGTTCATTTACCTTTGTTCCCCATTTTAGATCGATAAAGGCTGAACAAAATGCATAAAAACCGAAACCATGGATGGAGCTTCTGGAGCAAGTATGGGACGTCACCTCCCGCTTTGGAAACCTATACAGCAAATCTCAACTGATGTATAAGGATGTAGTGATAAATGGTTTCAGGCCAAGCACAATGTCTCAATTGACCTTCAAAAACATTTTATTTACAAAATTAACTATTTTGAAACTAAAAGGGGTAAACTGAGAAAACTTACCTAAGTAATTGATCGTTTCTATTGGATACATGAACAACTCCACATGGCGACCAGGATCAACCACGGCTTTTTCGTATTTTTTGGAGAAAGCTGCAAAATGTAATCGTCACAACGCAAGTACCTAATTGTTTACGTTATCTGGAGCCTTTTGGGTGCATGTTTTTTTTAATTCAGTTTGATATCAATGGCCTAGTTACAACTTGGTCTTTTTGCATACATACCAGTGTTACCTGTCACAATAAAATATATCTTGTCATGTAACACCGAAATTTTAAAGTTTACAAAACAAAATAAATAATATAAAAATTTAAGTTTGTATATTTGAATTGTACATGGCAATATACAGATGCATAATTAATACAGGTAAAGTATTCACCTCCCTAATCACCGTCCAATGTTTGTTGTTGAATGAGTAAATAAATACGTCTGATAACCTCAAAACGTGTGGTAACGTAAACATACTTTTTGCAATTGTAAAATATATCGCATTGCCAGTACACCCAGTACAAAAAGATTCAGTATCACTTGACTGTTTTACAATGCTACGTTTATAAGAAGAGTGTTTATTATTTATCTTAACTTTAAACCACGATATTTTTCGAAGATTCCATTCTCATTAATTGGTTCAAGTATAACTGTATAACTATCTACAATGCATCACTAAGCCAAATTGGTGTACAAATTGAGACGAAATTGCTAGACATCATATTCTGCTCAAAAAATATATTCCGTTTATGCTTATTGGCTGGATTGTGGTAATATCATTTTTAAACATTCCCATCTCAAATACATGAGAATATTATGTAAACAAATTATATACTGTCAATAACAAAAAATTAAATGAATGGACCTACTCCAAAACTGGGCCTCCAGTTTAGTTTTGTTTACGGAAAGCCGATTGAACTTTAACTTATCAACATAAACAAACATCACTTGTTCTCAATTTGGATCGATTGTAATGTTTTCTTCTTTGGTACAACAAAAAACGGAATGCATAGGTTTATTTCATGCATTGTATAGTTATTTTTTACATCTCACATATATTACTTTAAATCATCGTTCCCTCGTGTTGGAAATGATATTGTTTAAAGTGAGCCCGGTTTTTTTGGTAACATCTTTTACATCTTGATCGAGTACAAATTGAATTGGTATTTGCCCAAATGGTTTCTATTTAACTGAAAACTGGGATACGAATCAAACCTACTCACATTTATTTAAAGGTAAAAGAGGTTCACGTAACAAGTACCTTTCCATGAAAAATATAAAATGAGTTCCGCACATAAGAACTTAATATGGGATTTAAAAACAAAAGTTTTGGACAAGTTGATTTGCTACAATATGGAATAAGTAGCCAACAGGATTCCCCCAAAACCAACATTTGAATTGTCTGTTTGGCATGCAACTTAATTTCTGATTCTGCCGAATGATGATCTATTAAATATATTGACTCACTTTATGTCAGGGCCATGGATAGAGCGCACTATAAGCCATAATCTGATAATGAATTTTCACCCCTTAAACCCGCATTAGCGTACAAAGTATTTATCATCATTACTCTTTGACTTATTTTTTCGGAGAAGAAATGCCAAACTCAAACATAAATATGCTTCAATCTAGTGAGAATGCTGCTAACTGAAAACCATGTGTCAGTTTTATTATATTGCATTTATACATAAGGATTTCATGAAGAATACTTTATCGAACAACTTTATAATATATTTTTATAAGTCAATACGGCGTTATTTTTACTGTAGGTTATGAATAATGAAAATAAATTGACCTTGTATGTACTTTGAATGGAAGTTAAACCATTAGCGGGGATCGGTTTTTTAAATTCATACAACTAAATTGTATAATTTGTTTACGATTGCAACTTTGATAACATATCTAATAAACAGTTTATAACTTGCTCCATTGCATTTACTTTTGAGCAAAAAATTATATTATGTACAGTTTGATCTTTTGCGTCCAGAAATACAATGGTCAGTTCAATATGGAAAGGATGACTTAATTAAAGAATTGGCAATTTTTGAAACTTTAAACAACAATTTGTTACAAGGTACGGAATAGTAATTTTTGTGAAAAAAACTGCTTTAAGCAATACAGTACTTTTATTATTAGCAAAAAATACTTTTACTGTAAAACAATCACATTGGTATGCTTAGGGATTATTTATATATACTTCCAAATCTATACAAAGTTTTGTTTCCATAAATGTCGCTTGGGTAAGCATCTGAAATAAGTATGCATACATTAAGAGGTAAAACTGATACAAAGAAATTATATTTTGTCAAGTCAGTTTAGATTCTATTTTTTTCATCACATTCATTTGAAGTGCATAGACTGTTAACAAACTACACTGTGATTCCTTGATAATGTTATCCTATACTATAAATATGATACCTGAAAAACCACCTGGGTTTTCATCATTATTTACCGATAAGACATTTTGCGAAAATAACTTGCAAAATGAACAATATACCTAGTTTACATTTTCTACAAAATATATTAGGTCCCTAAAAACGTCCCTTAAGTGTGGCATCGTTTATGTTACATAGTTTTTTGTTATTCCAGATAATAGCCTCATTAGAAGTGATGTAATTTAGTTAATTTGTAGTCTCTAAATATAATTTGCCCCTGAAGAGAAAATAGAATTTAAACATTTCACACATAAACTCAAATTTCTCCACAATAGGCCAACGACCTCTTATACACACATTGGTTGCAAAAATGTTTGAAAATAATGTCTCCATATACAAAGACCACGATTGATTGGTTAGTTAATTTAGTGTATTATGTCAATCGTAAACCATTTTTTTAGCCGACTTTATTACGGTCGCCACGGAATTGTACAGAACAGCACAAAACTCTTGTCTGTTCACTTGCTTTGATCAACAGCTAGTAGAGCTATCACATATAACATGTATATTTTCTCGTGCTAAACTGAAAACATTCAATGGAAAATTCTACATAATATTTGTTTGATCAAGAAAAGACCATCAATCATAATTGTATTTAAAGTATCATCATTGCTTTTTAAATAAGCAGAAGAAAAATGAAATACGAATAGTACCCATTAATAAGTACCTGATTTTTACAAACTGCTTTTTTTTAACTCGTTATTACTAAAAATGAAAATATTAAAACACGTTTTCTTTTATCCGTGTTATGTATAATTATACATGTTAATGTGACTCTCACTTAAGTACGAATAATTATTTAGTTTAGGTAAATTTATTTATATTTTGATATTAAAAAACGTTTTTTAAGCATTTTGTTCACCAATCCAAATTCTAGTACAAACTTGTCATTTAACTTCTACACGAAACATATTTTGGCTAAGTAAATAAACTTATTTAAAAGTAAATAATAAATGTGTTTAGCCAATTCAATTTGTTAGGATACCCAGCAGAACCATTTGAATAATGCATTTAATAATCATCAGGCGTTTTCCACAATTAAGAACATAAATGAACATTTACAAATAGTTTATTATATTAGCTGTTTATTTTATTATAAATCATTATATTAAATACGCTGTTAAAAACATAAACTTTTAAAAACAAATTAGTCACTTAAAATATATTTTCATACTGATGAGCAATCGTCTTCTTTTGGGTTATCAAAAGCCAATATTATACGTTAATATGATTTTTGGTAATTTATACATAATTGACAAGTTACTTTATTATGGTAATCCAAATAACCTAAAATCTACAGCATATATAGTAAATACATAAATTGGCTTCGTTTTACCATCCCAAATATCCCCCCAAAGTGCTAAAAGCCAATAAGAATAGTAGCACCAAGCCTAGTGTTTTTAGAACTAGACAACAGTATTGACATTTTGTTCTTGATGGAACGACTTTAATAATTTCTGACGATTCTGAGGAAACCAAATATGATCTGCTGGAGTTGGTAGTGTACTGGCAATCGTAACTTATATTTGTTGAAGGCTCAAAAGAAATGTCGTTCCCTCCGCTCTGTAGATCAATGTGAAACGGCAACTTTGTTTTTAAAGCGTCTGCATGGCTATTTAAATCACATTCTTTCAGTGTATCTACGAGTGACTTCAATGATGCTTCTGCCGACCGACGTGTTACCCAATCGTTTAGAATCTCGTGCAGCGCATCCATTCTATCCATTTTATCCTCAGAAATATTTAAACAAAGTTGGATTATTAACTTTGGTGGGGTCTCAAGCTGCTTCATAATATCTTTGATGTTTGTAAGTGTAATTTCGGGAGACGTTTCCTCAATTGTTGAGAGGACAGTGTCGAGACTGCACTCTAAAAGACAAAAAATACAACAATCATGTATTATTTTTTAATTTGCTTATTAGTCATGCAATAAAATTTCAAATTTTCTTTATTTCTAGAATTTTGTTTCAAAATCGAAAATTCGGTTTACCTTTGTCCCCAACAATTAAATTGTCCATGCTGGTGTCTGATGTCTTAGTAAATGTTAACTGAAATTCCACTCTGTAAGTAAATCATAAGCTACTTCTATTAATAAACAGACAAATAATACGATAATAAATGGTGATATAGAATTATAAACGAATTATTTAATACGATTGGACTTTATGAGAATATTATTTTTTTTATTTTTCCAAAGTTATCAAATGTCATGTACGTTTGACATTCAAGAACGAATGGTTACCTTTTTAAAGAATTAAACTTCTGAGCAAATAAAGTTGAACTGCTGGTATTTTTAATGTATACGCAAAAGCCTACAGCAATTCCAGTTTACTTTGATTGATAACTTTTGACCTTGGGAATGACGTGAACTTGAACTTGTTTATGCACAGCATCATGCTATGTTTCGTGACATGACATCATGCATTACTAAGCTGTGTGTTATTCAATAGACTCTTGAACTTAATTGATGCCAATTTAAACCATTAAATGACCAAGTGCAGTATTAATGTATGTGCTTGTGCTGGGATTTGGTTACCATATTTGTGAAGGTGATACAGAACCTACAAATAGCTACTAATTGACTAACACAAACCTAACAAACTATATCGTCATTAGTATGTTACTGTCGTTTTACTGTATTAACTTGAAACTATTATGTTAAATATTTTCATGCTCAAAATGAAACGTATCTTCTCTTATTGCTGGTTAGAGTGTGATGTTTAATATCTGGTTTTACATATATTTCCTGCTTAAGCTTTGGTAGATAGTTTTAATTGCATCGGTTAAGATTTGTTGTCATTACTAATGGCAAAATTGATCAAGGTCATTGTATGCATTTGTTTGTTGGTTAATTTCCACAGTTTGAGTAATATTTAATACTATACGCTTATAACTCTACTAGTAGACTTCGTTTTATAAGTTTCATATGGATGGAAATGGCTCTCAATAACCTGACATGTCGATTTGAACAATTATTAACAAATTTTTATCCTAACGAGCCTTCGTTCAAAAACGACATATTGAGTACACGACCATTGATTTTAAAGGTATACAACATAATGATATATGTATGTCAGTGTGACACAGTTTCATTTTATAATTTTGCTAGTATTCATGTGTAACATATGGAATATTGACTGAAATACTAAAATCTCAATAGAATACTAAGACTCACTTTTATTTCCAACAAAAATATATTCTTGTGCCAAAAAAAGGAAAAACCTGTTCACTTGTTAATCAAACCAGATTTTGTATTAAATTCGATTAATATCTTTCAACCAAAACAAGATTACCTAACCAAATTTTCTTGAAGCAAAAGTATACACACAAAAGTTCCCCAAGAATATAAACCAGTACACAGGATATGATATACGTTCATAGTTTGCACAAGTACTAAATCTTGAGTAATAAATTGATTTCTTAATTACATTTTCCCTGAAATTTCACATACCGAAGAAATTGTGTACTAATTTCTATTCTTTTATCCCTCTTGAAAAAACAGACGTAAAGTCCGTGAAATTTGAAATACAAATAAAAAATCAATCTCTTTAACCGAAAACGAATGACACTAACCCTGTCTATAATAATTAGTATTGCTTTTAAGAACGAAAGAAGTCAATTAGTTAGATTACGTATAAGTTAACTTGGTACCGGAAAATATTACCGTAATATAACGACTTTTAAGTGTAAATTAACTTGATATTCATTATATATTGTAGTATTTTGTATTAATTACATTTAGTCATTTCATTTTAGCCCAACCGTAAAAAGATGCTGTATGTTTTAGTATCAATTTTATAAGACTACTGCTTTACTGTGCCACTTTGTCGGTCTGATTTTGTGCGCATAATAACTTCACTCTTCACACTGAAATACGTTATCGTTCTATTGCAATTTTTCTCATCTGCACCATCCTCACAATCCCATATTTCATCCTCGTCGCACCAAAATTCTGCTGGGAGACCTATTTAAAAAGAATTCAAAAATATACATTATTACAATTAATCGAATAACAACCATATTTTTTTGTCTTAATTAAATGTAATAATACGTTACATTTTCCTGGAGGCCCTGGGTTCCCCGGTGGTACGTAAGGCGGATTACATCGGTTTTCGTCATCAGCACAAGGGCACATTTCTTCTGACTCGTCACTCCAATCCTTGCAATCATTAATTGCTATAAATATTAATTTCAACGTTTTTAAGTTTATCATCATATATATTTCATTAAACATGTATATTTATTACTTACAGTCACAAATCAATACATCTCCAATACATCTTCCAATATCACACCTAAACTCCTCATCCCTACAAGCCGGACAATCTCCAGGATTCTCAAACTCATCACTCCCATCTCTACAGTCATCCTTCAAATCACAAACATAATTTCTAAAAATGCATTGCCCACTCCTACACATATACTCCGTCACAAAGCAAGGTCGACACAAGCTCGGATCCACATTCTCATCACTCCAATCCCCACATCCATTCCTCCCATCACACAAGTAATTCGGATGTACACACCGTCCATTTTTACATCTAAACAAATTCTCGTCACAAGCTGGACATGCCTCTGGATTACCTGTATGCTCATCACTGCTATCTCCACAGTTATCATATCCATCACACTCAAATTCATTCCAAATACAGTGACCATTTTTACATCTGAAATAATCTTCTGGGCAAGCTGGACACTGGTCAGGGTCATCTAACTCGTCACTTCCATCTCTACAATCTGGGTAACCATCACATGCTAAATTTCCTGAGATGCATTCACCATTAGCACACCTGTAGTAACCTTCCCTACAAACTGGACAGTCGTCAGGATTTTCCTTTTCGTCACTTCCGTCACGACACTGAACTCCGCCATCACAAGCATACCACTCATAAATGCACTCCCCGTTATCGCATTGAAATTCCCATTCCCAACATGCTGGACAAAGGGTGGTATTTGTGGGTTCGTCAGAGCCATCTCTGCAGTCCACAATGCCGTTACAAGCCGACATTCTTTCGATGCATTGCCCGTTTTCACATCTAAACTATACCACAAAAAATTTAATTATTAACTTTTTAACCAAACTTTCTGGTTTAATTATATATTTATTATTATTATTATTATTAAAGTATTCACTGTATTTGTTCCACAGGCTGGACATAAGTCAGGGTTTCTTTCGGGAGGCTCTTCACTCCAATCTAAACAGTCATTGTCACCATCACAAACCCAATTGTTAGGTATACATAGACCATTGTTACACGCAAACTGTAAATTATTATAGAATTTAATATATAATTTATAGATCGATTTAATTTAGCTACAAAATATAATATATAATTTGTATTTGTATTTGACTCACCTGTGTAGTAGAGCAATTGGCTTGTAGTCCAAGTACAATATAGGACACGAAGCCAAAAAATGTAAAAGTGGTAACAAGCTTCATGGTGAGAACTTTACTGAAGGTTATCGCAACAAAGTTAAAATATTTTGTTCATATCCAGACTAACCTACATCCGATTTTTTTACAGTCATTTAATGTTGAGTTGGTTAGTGGTCTGGAACCGAATTAACTCACTGATAAGCCCACTATAGTAATATATGAGGAAATCGATTGTAATAGGTTACATTGCAGAGTGTCAGTACAATGCATTCTATCATTTACCGTACTAATTCACAGTTGAGATAAGAAGTGAAGATAAAATACTCCATGATTATTATTATTTTGCTCTGGTTAAAGTAACCCATTCATAAAATTTACATTTGGGCAATTTATGTATTAAAATTAATTTATATTTGTAATCATTGGGCTAATTCAGAATAAAATGGATTTTTGGTCACAAGTTTGAAATTGTGGTGGTACGGTTTGACAAAAAAATTAAAAGGCTTGAACTACGTTGAAGGAACGTTATTGCTAAACTTTTAGCTAGATGTAAAAAACTGTATTTAGTTTAACTTTATATTAAATATTTTTTCGAGATTTATGTTGTTAGCCATTTGACAAGTAAACGACTATGTACAATCAGTAGCTTGTAATCCACTTTAGTGTAACAGTATATTGGCAATAAGAATACATGTGAAAACTGCTGTTATTCGTGTGTAATGCTTCGCTACTTTTACCGGCGATTTTAGAAAACAAGCGTATCAAAGCGTTCACACTAATTTAGATACGTTCATTTGTCAAGCCCATGGCTAAGATGCAGAAACATAGCTACCAGTTGCAGAAGTATTGTTTGCTACATGAGATCATTCTATGCTGGAATGTGTAGCTATGCAAAACAAGTATATCAAAGCATACACATAAGAAGTATTAATTTGAATGCGATCGCTTAATATATTTATGTATTTACATAATTTTTCAAGTATTGTGTATGTCTCATTTTTACAACTTATTACAATATAAGCTTATATTGGTAAATGAATATATCCAAAGCAGATTACTCGAAGTTTGTTAACCTGCTGGAAAATATCAACCAGTGCAATACTAATAAGCTCATTTATTACTTCATCCATAGGTTCACGTCACCAATTAATTTGCAGGTAATTTTACAGCCTAAATCATTTAACTAATTATTTATCATTATGGACTCTATAGTACTTGACAATAGTAACTCAGGTAATTGATAACGTACTAAACTTTCAATAAATAAATATAAAACCGGCCTAATAACTTTAATTCATACTTTTTTTTACAGATTTAAGTTTAGAAAAATTGTTTAAAATTCTGGAGGAAGCTCCAGATTTTTACTATTACAAAACTAGCTATCTTGATTTTGCTAGCTCACTACGTTCTCCAGAATCTACAGTACAATATGCACGAACAAAGCTATGTGTGGCGAAATGAGCTACAATGTAGTTGTTCACTTCATTAAAAAATAGTGGGTTTCCAGGCTGAAAGAAGAAGCTACTGTGGATGCATTACTAGCTGCTCTATATCAATCAAATTGGGACCCGTTAGCAGGTTTGTTTACATAAATTATAATTATTTTTATATACGTTCTCAATTAAAAATGCCTACATTTTTTAGAATATTTGTCCAGTCAATTACACTGCGATGAAAAATCAATAGGAGATATTCCTACAAGCTTAGATTCCTCTAAACTTAAAACTTGTGGCTCAATCCAATATGACCTGTCTCAGATTCTTGGACAGGGTAGCTTCGGCACTGTTGTGTATCGGGGCTCATGGAACCAAAGGAATGTTGCTGTCAAAAGGCTTATTTGTGAGAACGCCAATGAAGACAAACTTACCTGTGAAATAAATACACTACTTGACTACGACAGTCACGACAACGTAGTAAATTATTACTGCATGGAGAAAGTAGCCGGTGAAGTTCCCGTCATGTTTATAGCACTGGAGCAGTGTGACGTCACCTTAAAGAATTGGGTTGAGGATAAAACCTGCATTTCGATTGAATTAGGTCCGAATGAAATACTGAAGCAGACTTCCAAAGGAATAGCGTTTCTTCACGAGAAGAGAATAGTTCACAGGGATATAAAGCCAGAAAATATTTTGCTATTAAAATTATCCAGAGATGAGGTAAGAGTAAAAATATGTGACTTTGGCATAAGCCGACGACTGCCTCTTGATAGAACCAGTGTTTCCTTAAGAACCAATTCGGGTACTGCTGGATGGATGGCGCCTGAGACATTGGAACTTTTTACAAATGAGAAAGGGAAGACAATAAAAAACAAAATGGTAATAAATTATTTAAGAAATAATGCGTATTTATTTAAAGTTATTTTTAATATAAAATATTTTAGTCTACAGCCACGGACATCTTTTCGTTGGGCTGCGTGTTTTACTACGTCATCACCGGTGGTCAGCATCCATTTGGAAAGGGCCAAATATCCATCCAACATAATGTTCTCCATTATAAGCCGCAGATTGTACTAAACGCTCACGCTATCAATTACATACAAGATATAAGCTTAATTTTGATGATGATTTCTAAGAAACCTAAGAGCAGACCACCAGCAAACGCCATTCTAAGGCATCACATATTTTGGTCCACAAAAACGGCTTTGCAGTTTTTTGTCTCAGTTAGCAACGCCACTGATCGTCCACTTCAAGGCTCACAGGTAGCAAAATGCATTGATGACGTTGATGAAAATGCGACATTGAAATATTATTGTATACCAGACCAATCTGCTGGATGGATAAGGTTTGTTTGTCCTACTGTACAAATGTACGTTAGTGGAATCGGCTGCAGAAGAAAAACATATTTTGGGGGTCTTATATCAGAGCTGTTGAGAGCTATAAGAAATATGCAGAATCATTACGTAACTTTACCAGTCAATGTTCAAAATGCTGTTGGTCCGTTAACGGAACCATTTTTGAATTATTTTATAAAAAGATTTCCGGTGCTTCTTGATATTGTTTGGCGTATTTTTGAGAGTGTAAAAAATGACATTGCTTTGGCATTAGAGGGTTATTATTGTCATGATTACGATTTTAGATCGAAAAGTATCCCAGTAGGTGAAAACCAGTTACTGGAAACTTATGTGAAGAGACATTGTGCCAAAGTAATGTTATCTAATTAAATGTAATAATTTTGCAATAGGTTGAGGTTCAAATTTCCATAAAGTATGTGGGTATTTTTAGGTACAAATATATTAGATAATTAAATAAAAATTGAATGGCATGGCCACACTATTACCATGACATTTTATAACGCTACCAAAAATAATTCCGGTCAATATTTTTTATATATTATATAGTTTAGTTTATATACGATGATTAAAAATCAAAAGAATAAATATTTTGTAAATTGATATGCGAATGTTGAAAATTGTACACTATTATTAGTAATTATAGACATCTGGCAATATCGAGGTAAAATTAATTAGATTTATCTAAGATTAATTACGTTATTGGCTTGGATATCTATTGGAATATGTAATATTGATATTTGTTATGGTATATAATTATTCGTCTGTAATCTAAATTGCTGATGTTTTTGTATTTAGGAAGTCCTGTTAGAATTAAATTTAAAATAAACTACTTATGTGCTACTTTTAATGCCTAATGCACGCGATTTTCTTTGTTATGTAAAATGCCAGTTAAATTGCCCAAAAATGTAATAATAAATGAATTGTCAAAACAAATTTGCATAGTATTATAAATTAGTAAACCCTGTGTCATAAGTCAAAAAGATATATGCATAAAATGCACTCATTTTCTTGAAAAAATTAAAATATTCGTCATTTTAAATTTTAGTATTTTATTGCCGCTTCTCATCACGATTGAATGGACTATTTCGAATATGTGTATTTACACCCATCGATAGGTTGGTTGTCCTTCCCCAGAGATCACGGGCTCAAGATACACGCAGAACATTTAACACATTACATTGTGTTTAAATAACTACAAAAATATAAAGAAACGTATGGTTTAAAACTATTTTGTATGCATTGACTTATAAAATACACAATAAATATGCATGATGCAAGAAAAAAGAATTATATTACCTCATATGGACAATTATTTTTTATATATTTGTGATATATTTTAATGCAAATACAAGAACATTATCCTCATTTAATAATAATGAACTTGCTAGGCAGTGTTCATTGACACTTAAAAATAAAATTTGTACAATAAACTGTTAATGAAATAAACAAATGATGTTGAATTCAAAAATGTATTACTGCTTAAATTACTGTCTGAGTAAAATTCAACAATATAATAAGTATTACATATTATTCTAAAAGTAAAAATTCATTGTTTACAAATTAAAGTTTTAGTTATTTTATGAATATAATTTACAAACACCATATTTATTAGACAAAGGATATCTGTGACTTTTAATTTAGATTAAATAATCAAGACACCATGGTAGACGTCTCAAATGTTTTACAAATTTCTTAGTATATATTAATTCAAAATTATATGAACATTTTACTGCCAACAATTTTTCGTAAATGGGTACTCGTACGCAATTTGACAAACAAACGGAATTTTATAACAGCTTTAAGCGTAAATGATTTTTAATATGAATAGTTAGGTTTCCTGTCGAAATGTGTAGAAATATTTATTTAAAACTATTTCAGAAAACTTATTGCTTGTAAAAAGTTTCTTTATTTTTTAAATATTGAGATAATTAAAACCTACTAAATTTTGAGGCTTCTACCAAGGTTTCTTGTTAGTTTAACTTGACATTCTTAAGCATACTTTTTGAGTATTATTTAACATGTTTCTCTTTCGATTCTTTGAGAGCTCACAATTTGAACAAACTCGTACTCTTTTTATGAGCCTCAACTTACGGAAAAATATATCTAACTTGTTTAAATCTGGACAATGTTGAAAATTCAGTTCTACGTCTAGTGTAGATAAGAGAGGAAACCATTCAGAAAAGTTTAAAAGCTCAATATTATTGGTTCCTCTTAAGTCAATAGCAAAAGAAATTACCAGCTCCGTCAGCCCCTTACAGTTTTGTATGTACGAAAGTTGTTGATACGTGGTTTTTTGTCCCTTCAGAACAAATGTGTCAATACTTGTAAACACTTTACAGAAATACTCACCCAACAACGTAGTATATTCGTTTTGATTGTTTTTTGGATCAACAATAATGCTCAATGTACGTAAGGAATACATTGGGTTAAGAACAGGTAGAATGACCAAATTAGTAGCATATTCCCCAGTTATTATTATATCTGTTAATGTGCTATGACTACTTTGCATAATATGAAAAAGTTGCTGAGCATTTGCATCAGATATTTGTCCATTGAATTGAAAAACTGACATTTTGGGTTTTACACATGTCAAAATCATATCCAACACGTATTCACAGTCAACAAAGTTGGTTAGGTGTAAGTGTTTAAGATTATAAAGATTAGCGTCACAATCTCGAATATTTTCGAGAAGGCTGTTATGATGTTTGTTTTCTGAACACAATAAGTTCTGGCTATTATTTAAACGAAGTACATTCACTGCTGGTACACTCTTTAAAATTTCAATAATATCCCGTATGCCAAAAGGGCCTGATAAGGAAATTTCAATGATTTGACTTGAAAAAGTAATATTTGGCTTTTGTGGCCACGCTTCTTTAACGCTTAGGTCAACAAGAAGCGATATTGAATCACAACTACTTAAATTTGAAGTTAAATGTTCAAACTCTACATACGTTTTTACAGATATGTTTATTTTAACATTAGATATTGGGCAAATACGACCTTGCCTTGAGAAATCTGTTATAACAAAAGCTGTAGTTTCTGTTGTCTCTGCAAGTATTGGTATAGACAGATTGTAATCATGTAAGTAAATACTTTCTGATAATTTATTTTTCGGAAATAAACCAAAATTCTGAAGCATCATTATGACTAATGTGGCAGTCAATGCTAAAAGTATAATAGAAATACATAGTAGTATGTACCGTTGGGATTGGACTTTCTGTGCTTGTTGACATGATTGAGCATTTTCCGTATTAAGTGGATGGAAAAACGGTTGGTCTGAGTTTACGGTAGACTGGCAATCGTAATCAAAACTGGACAAATCATCAGGAGTGGACTCTGATGAAACACTATTTTTTCTACTGTTTTCACTTAAAATTGAGCTAAATCTTAAATTTAAAGCGTCAGCATAGCTATTTAGATAACATTTTTTCAGACCAAAGATTAATACCTCCATGGTTGCATTGATGGACTTACGGGCAACCCATTCATATAAAACGTCCTGGAGGGCATCGTATTTGGTAAAGTTACCAGCTGCGATATTTTGAGTAATTTTGTGGTTCTTTTCTGGCGGAGTGTCCAGGCTCCTCATTATTTCTTTTATATTGTCAAGTGAGATTTCAGGAGGGGTTGCCATTATTGTCAGAATGACCTTCTCGACGCTGCAGCCTAAATATACCAAGATATATTTAATTGTAATAATTTTTACTACCATGTGTAAATATGCATGTTTTGTGGACAGCATCTTACCTTTTTGTCCCACAGTTATTCGTTCCATGTTTGGAAAACGTCTGAAGTCAGGTACAGAATGTAATTACTGGAATATAAAAACAAACCGTTTCGAAAAATTCGTCATTAATGAAGCTCAAAAATATACAAGTTTACATTTTACAAATCCGTTAATTTCGTATTAATATGTTGCTATTGTTCGAAACAATGTTGACATTTAACACAATTATTTGAAACCTAAAAAATGCCAAGAAAAGCGTGCTGCAGGAAATCAAACGTTTGACTACGTAATACAGATTGCTGTATTAAGTTTTTCTTTGTCTTACGCTCAAATACGTGTACTTGATTACCTAAAGTAAACATGTGGTGTTAGCTATTTCTTCCTGCAAGCTTTTAATATTTTTTGAAATTTTACTTACCAAAATTCACAGATTTACACGAGTGATGTATTGCGATGACCCAAATGGAATGTACACCCAACTAAAACTTTACTGCGTGAAAATTGTTATCGTATATCATCTGAAATGATACAAACTAGAACACACTTCAACTTTTAATCGGTCAAACAAGATAAATAATAATCCATCAGTTCACTTTCAGTCTAATCAAAACAAATTTTACCTTACCAACGTGCTCAAAAATTGATCAGTTATGCTCTTACAAACAATCATCATACTTCTGTATCTGCTTGTTATTCATGCATTGCCAATGGGACAGACTTATCATCCATTGTGGCATTAAACCTAAAGCTTTACATGAACATTTATAATGATATTGGAGCGTTGATGTTGGCTAATGTTGATTTCGTGTAAACAAATAAATTCTGACTGCGCAATTTATTCGGATTTCAGGAGATCATTTGTTTACATTTGTAAATGATATAAACATTTGGTTTGATATACTACTGAAATTATATAAGCTAAATTTTAGTATTTGGTTGAATAAATGTGTTTAATATGGTTATTAAATACTAGCTTTATTTGAATATGTTTTATTAGTACATGGGCATGATAGGTCGCCTTGCGTCAAATGGGAATTTATGTAAAAAAAATCAAATCAATAAATGATTAATAGTTTCAATATGTATCAAGTTTT
Source organism: Entomobrya nicoleti (assembly GCA_034695465.1). NCBI lineage: Eukaryota > Metazoa > Arthropoda > Collembola > Entomobryomorpha > Entomobryidae > Entomobrya > Entomobrya nicoleti. Next base: position 50,327 of record JAQFZG010000087.1, read on the forward strand.
TAACCTTTTAGTCGACACCGTTGTATTAATCGAAGCAGTTAGGAATTTTGGAAATGTGATTTGCAAATTTATATCGCAACATATCTAGGCCGCTTACGAACCTTCAGGGGTGGTATTTGATCTTTCATTCATAAATAAACAACAATAACAACATCTTTTGTGTGAATACACGAAAACATTTTTTTGTAAAACAACGAAGTCAGGAAAAATATTTGTCATAGTTTTGTTGGCTGCAAACAATTCGAACGGAAGTGAGTACATTAAAGTGTAAACAAGAAAATACACACCTATGGGAATATTTGTTATTTTCGATTTTGGAGATTGTAGTTTTTCATATTTGTTTTCAGTCAAACTAAAGACAAACATGTTATGCTTATGTTTCGCTCCTTCTCTTGTTTTGATTTTAACCTACACCAATTTGCATGAAATGCCCACCACGCCCAAAATTGCCAAAAACCGAGTTTTATGATAACCATGTGATGGGTTTAGGTACAATAACTTAAACATTTATTGATTTTACACAGAGGATATTTATGAAATGGGCTAGAATCCATGAAACAAGCCAAGGCAACTTCTTTTATTTCTTTTAGAAAAATATCCATTAAGTATCCCCGTTAAAACGTTTATTTACTAATAAGTTTGCTTTAAAAAAGGCTGAAAATAGACCTAAACACAAACTGTCAGACAGACATTTCGGTATTTACAGTCAAATAAAAATGAAATAAACACAGGTGTAATGTAATGAAGCAAATATAATAATAAATTAGTCGTTCCAACAAAAAATAAAGGAAAAAATCCATGATCTTCAGAAAATGTTGCTTATTTGATACAAGAATATGACAACATTTACAAATAAGAATTACCGTTGACATCTTGCATTGCATTTTTTATACTTGATGCATTTATACTCCAAAATCACTTAGAAACGTTTATACTTACCCTTAAGGATTTCGTTAACTTAAAAAACATTTTTTAATCGAGATATAATAATAAATCAGTCAAACCTATTTTCTTTCGATGAAGTAGGATTAAAAGAGTATTGTTTTGTCAAACATTGAATTTATCATTAATAACTTTGCAAAATCATGTACGCAGTTTACATTCCAAACCATCAAGTTTATATTACATAATATGAGTGTAATGTTAAGTTAATAGACTGCTGAATTTCATTCTCTCCAATTATTTTACAGTCGTTTGTGTTATCAAATTGTAGGTACAACTCTAAATATCTAAGGTACGGTAAAAAGTCTGCGTATGCTTTTACATCAAACTCCTGCAAATGCACAGGAATAAACACACCATATTGTAAATATTCAATATTTTTTAATCCTAGAATAACGGTATTCTCCTCAAATGGCAAATAACCCTCTAGAGATTTAAAATGCTTTAAGTTTGGTGCGGTTACGTTGATTGTCCCAATGACATTAAAAACATTTCCATTAAGAAAAACTAAATCATACGTTAGCTCATGAAGTTTCGGAAATATATAGTTAAATTTATAAAAAGGTGAGGTTTCCCAAGCCACCCCAGAAAAGTTCAATGTTTCCAGTGAATGTCTAACCAACTTTAAAAGCTCTCGAATAGCTTGTACCAGTGAGTTGGGTGCAATGACATTAGCTATTTGTATTGTACTTAGTCGAAACATGGTAACATTGTGAATAAAAAAGTTCAAAATACTCAAGCATGATGTAATATTATGAAATTCAATATTAATGAGATGATTCAGTGTCAACTTTTTGGCTGTTCCTGGTTTGTTTTGTGAATGATAAACGGCATCTTGTTTGCAATCGCAATCGGCTTCCTCCACTTCCACAAATGTAAGCTTTTCAACAAAGGTAAACTTCATAAGTAACAAAGTTAACCAGTCGAGTGGTATACAACCCATAAAAGTAATCTCTGCCACTTGAGAAGACTTCAGCAGTGAATCAATTCGATTCCAGTATTTTGACGCGTTGCAATGTAAATGTAAACACACAGAATCAAAGCTCCCAATATCCACAAGTTGATCCTCATAATCTATGGAACCGTTGACAGATAACTGCTTGCAGTAACTTGCAACGAAGTGATCACTGGTTTGGGAAGCATAATCATGGCCTGTGTTGTTTATCTAAATGAGTACACATGAAAATAAATTATTTATTTAAAGTATTAGACTCAAAATTTACATATTAAAGTATATATTTATTCGTAAGTTGTATGTGATTTTTACCAATAAGCATCACTTGAGTTATTTCATGAAAAATTTAACTAATGTGCAGTAGTTATTTAAGCTATGCAGTTACAATTATAAAAAACAACCTTTTGCTCAAACTGCAAGGCACTTGATTCCGAAGATGTATCTAGCTCCTTTATTCGTAAGTCGAATATATCCTTTAGAAATCCGAATGCAGGAAATGCCAATGCTATCACAAAAACTACAAAGCAAACATATGCAAGTGACTTAATGAGACACGTATATCGATCCTGTGTAAATATCTCATTAGACGATGTACTCCTTATATTCCGGTCAACCATACATTTATTTGGACTCGGTGGCAACAATTTGGTGTTTTCCATATTGTTACAAAGATCTGAGGGCCTCGGGGAATCTTCAGTTTGAGGAGCATGGCTAGGTTTTTGAGCGGAAATTAGCTGTGCTTCCGGGTAGTATTTTTGTTCTAGAGCATCTGCATAGCAGTTTAAATTACATTCCCGTAAGTAAGAAATTAAAAGTTCTAAGGTGGCGTCATTTGAGCATCGTGATCTCCACTCTGATAGTGCTGCTGCGAGCATTTCTTTTATTGAAAGTAGCTCCACAAGATGCCTTTTGCGAAATTCAGCCTTTTTGTTGTCTGGAGTTTTCAAGAACGTCATTAATTCCATGATGCCCTCTGACTCTATCGGTGGAGTGCATTTTCCAATGATGATGATCACATCATTAAACTCACACGCTGTGACAACGTTAACAGTACATTTGTACAAACTTTTATACAATTATAATTATGTTTATTCTTATTATTTTACATTAGCATAGCCGTTTAATACTTACGTTTATCTCCAACGATGATTCCAGACATGTTAAAGACTTTACTGCTTGTATATTATAAATGTGAATAAACTCAGTAAGAAAAATGCTTTGACTGGTTTATATGTAAAGTAAACAGATTTTCAGTTATATTAATAAAATATTGAAACAAGTTTTGAATGAATTCTGACATCGTGCAGTTATTAGATTGAGAAGCAATACGAAAATAATTAAACTTAAAATACCTCTATTAGAAACTTGCTGGAAATTACTAAAAGTTGCACTTTTTACTTGAAAATGAAAAGTGGTCTTGTGAATTTATTTGCATTTATTAGACAGTGAATTAATCTTGTAGTTGATAATGGTGATGCTGTGACACATCAAATAAGTTTGTATAATTATAAATATTCAATATTGCATACAAATTAATCATTGTTTTCGTACTTGATATGTGCTTTATCTTGTCATAAAATAAACAAGACAAACAACTAAGTTTGACATGCACATGCATAAGTCACAAAATGCAAACAGATAACTTCATTTTCCATGTGAAACTTTAGCCTGTGCACTCCACTTTTTTTTTGAAATAACAAAATTCCATACCTATAAGTCTGTATACTTGTGTATGTCTATTTTACTTTTCCTTGTTTAAATTATCAGGCTCCATGCTGTAAAGCTGGGACAGCGTAGTTTTTATTGAGCCGACTAAACTTACAGGTACTCGAACTATTTAATTTTAAAATCCCTTTCCAGCTTTCTTAAAATACTTATTGAAGAGTATTATTGCATGTCAGATGAGTCCGATAGATGGATTCTGTTTGTTTGTCCAACAATGCAAATATATGTTAGAACCGCAGTCTGTAGAAGGAGGCCCAATTTAATTTGATACTCCTTCTACAGGAAAAATATATTTGTTTTAAGGGCACAGTTTAATGATTGTGAAAATTATTAGTTAATTTAAAAAGACTAGAAAATGATTATAATATCTGGTTGCATGAAATGAATGCACTGTCATCATCAGCTGCTTGTCAAAAGGCGGTGATGTGTAGTGATGCGCTCTCTGTTGCACGGAATGATGAGTGTGTGTTAGTTTCGATGTGAGGGCTTATGGTGCAAAGCTACAAGTCTAGTGAATGAAGTACTGGATGCTG
>JAQFZG010000088.1:0-54140 GCA_034695465.1 Entomobrya nicoleti
TGGTTGGTGGTGGAATGATGAAAATTCACTAAAGTGGAATTAATAATCATGATCATCATGCTCATCTGTACTTATACGATGACATGACATGATGATCATTATTATGATAATGTCTCTCTGTCGGTAAATATGTAAATGTATCTCTCTCTCTCTCTCTTCTCTATGTACTCTGTTACATGCACAATAAAAACTTGATCACAGACGACGATAGGATACCAAACAACAAAATTGTCTATTGTGGGTAGCACAACAATGAAATGTTAAAACGCATACTTAATATTAAGTCATTAAATATTTATTAAGAAGGGGGAACTTGAACTATTTATTGGATTATATAATCTGTTTTTGTCTGTTGTGTCGTGAACTTGTAAAGTACCGAACCGATAGCAATTTCCTACTTTAATAGGCATACCAGCTGCGCACTTTTACTGTTCCAGTTTGTCTCACTTTGACCCTATTGTTTTACTACACAACATTTTTATTGTTGAGCTGTAATATAATATTGCCTTGAATAGTTTTTAGCTTGGTAGGTTAAAGAGCAAAAAAAAAGTTTTTTAATTTTGGTGTGTGATGTGAGTATAGACAATCAACAACTATTGGAACTCGTAAACAAGTTATGAGCTTTTTAAAGCTGAACGCAGTTTAGTTATTACTGTAGTTCTTCTAGAACATCTGAAGAAGACAGAAGATCCAAATTCGCACATGATATGCTTTTTTTGTTGATGCCCATCATTTCACTTTGTTCAATAACAATGCGGTATAGTATTATTACTGTTGTGCGTGAACAAGTGTAAAAAGGTTTAACTTTTTCAGCACAACCAAAAGCCACCACCGTTCGTTCTATCCGTTTCTCTAGACTTGCCAAACTTGACTGAGCGAGAGAGATGCTTGAACAGAACACCCCAGTCAAGTCAAGCCATAGTCGGGTAAGTTTTTGCTTGCAGAAAAGAGGGACACCCGACACCCGCGTCTTCTTTCCAACATATACGATGTTATTACGGAGGTGAGTCTATAAAATGAATGCAGCAGTAGGCGAAGTAGCAATGGCAAGTGAGTAATGCTTGTTTAGACATTTTACTACGGAGCTAGGGAGACTTTTACTTTCACCGATAAAATGCCTAGTAAAAAAGTGTGCTCTCCGAGTTGACTTGGTTTGGTACGCTTTGCTGGTATGCTGTTGTTGAATAAGCCGTGCGTACCGTACACTTACAAAAAAACTTCTGAAGAATTCCATAGACAGATAGTGAGACTTGTGCGCTTACTTCTTACGCGATGTTCATATCATGTCCATAATAGTCCATATGTGATGCTGGTGCTGTGGGTGCACCTCAAAAATGGATTATTATATGGAAGGATATAATAATAATGCTTTATGCAAAGTTATGAGTAAACAACAAAGCAAAAGCAAGCTAACTTAGTTAAAAAAAAGGAAGAAGTATGCTATATACATAATAATCCTTGCGTGCAATGCAGTATCAGATCAGAGTATCAAGTCAGATTAAACTTTCGTTGTTGGTGTTCTTATTGTTGGGAGTTTAGTTGCTGTAATGGAATGTAAAGCTTACGTACACGTACATTGTGCAAAAAAGGGATGCAGCAGAAAAACCAATTTTTTTTTTTTACATTATGTGCTGTATGTGACTATAAAACTTGCTTTGGGTACAGTATCGGCACCCTTGATCTCTCCTCATATCTGATGATGATTTGTACAAAAAATTGGTATTTTGTGATGTAAGTAACTTTACTAAAATACAAAACGTGGGAAATTGAATGGTTTTGAGAATGCTACATTCGGATCCTGTTATTATGCTATGCTACGATATGTATGATGATTAATGTATGAAAAGCTGTGCAAGCAGAAGTAAAACCATTTTTGCGCTGCATCAATACATACTACAAACACGAGAATAATATTATCAGCATATGTAGCATATGAATAGAGTCAGAAAAATAGTATGAATTGGCATCTGATCTTTTGATATTTAGAAATAACGTGAGTGAATAGAACATAAATAATAGCTGCAGAAGGTTTGAAGATGGGGCAAATAGATATGCACTAGGAGTCGAGCAGAAGGTAAAAGTTTATTTTTTTTCTGAAAGAGTGGCATACCAGAAATAGCTACCTACTTGCATTATTATTGGCACTTTTGGCACCACAATCCCAAACAGTATTCAAAGTCACGATGATTGCGATTTGTTACACAAAAGTATGCAATGAAAAAAGTGTACACTTGTTTTGATCACTCAACAAAAATTTAGGGACTCTGACAGAATTGCATTGCAAAATGGACTGAATGAGTATTTTGAAGTATTTTTGTTTTGTACCTTACAAATATGCTATGCTAATAATCCTGTTTGTATAATAGTATGAAATTGAAATGTATGATGCTGATTTGAACAAAGAGAAACAACATATTATATTTTTTTAAGAAGATCATTGTGATGCGAGGCTTGCTTTTGAGATTTTCAAGTGCCAAAACTAAAAAGTTCTGCTTAGCATTATTCGTCAAAAAATAATTCGGATTTATCAGAATTTCTCGGAATTTAGGATTTGGTAAGAAGAGTACTGGGAAGTGTAAAAAAAAGTTATACTCCGGAAGTTTATTTTCTGAAGGTGGAAAAACGCAGAGTATTTGGAATAGCAAGTTCACTGTCTGTATGCTAATGACAAAGTGTCAATGAATTTAAACTAAAAGTTTTTCAAAGTAGCAGCTTCTTTTCACCATATCACATATTCAGTATTACATGTAAAGTTTCCAGTTCTCTGAAAAAAGGAGAAAACTTTTTATTATTATTTTGCAACATTCATAGTAAGAGAGGGGAAAAAATTACAAAGTCTATTATTTAAACTAGAAGGTCTCAATTAGAAAAAAAATTCTACTAGTAACCGAACCAAACTATATGCCAAACAAATTGAGAACTTAAAATCAGAACTCGAGAACTCAGCACTTTTTTTAGTTGCTTTTGTGTAAGTACTAAGTACCTCGAAGCAAAAAGCAGCTCAACTCAACTTATATAACTTAACTTATTCATCCATCCCAACTATCTGTCCACGTCCATCACATCATTCCTTTTTCATAAAATGTCTCCGGAATAAATCTACTCCTCACCACTACTCGTTTTTTTCTTTCGCCTACACAAAAAAAATGGGAGAAGTTGTATAACTTTGTATATAAGTAGATGTATAGATGTATTATAATCATATGCATAATGTGATGTGATAAAAGGCCATGTAATTAGCCTTATTACCCGTAAAGCACTTACGACAGTTTTTTTATGTAAGAAAAAAAAAACTTACAACGATATAATCTTTTAAAAAGGGATGGGACAAGACAAGATGGAAATGAGAGATGCGACGAGAGTAAAAATTGACAGTGACTGAATTTCCACTTCATATACTCATTTACATGTGCTTAAACACAATATAATAGGCACATGTATAATAGCTTCAGAAGTTGAGTTAGTGAAGCATTCTTTTTTAGGTAAACTAGGTAAACTTTTTCAGGTAGACTTCTTCTGCAACGATGCGAGTGTATTTTTAAACGACTCAATGGATCATCCCTCTACTGGTTCGTTTTTCGTGATTACTTTAAAAGTACTTTGTAAATTCATAAATGACCAAGTTGAGTAATTTCCTTTTTTTCTGTAAAAGCGTCTTCAATTTCTTAAGAAATCAAAGAATAATAGGCTTTTGAGTGTACTCATGTTCACAATGAGTGAGTATTCTGTGAGTATTCTATGTCCACTTGAACAACGCACCACCCACGCATTACCTTATGGCAATCTAATATCCTCCTTACCTTCTTATATACCTTTCCTCCCCAAAAAGATGTAAACAAAGTGAACTCATCGTCATTCTTGGGGAATTCTGAGTATAAAACGTACGAACGTACGTACGACTCCTTCTTTCAACGTACTTGATATCACGTTGTTGTTTGCAGAGAAGTTGTTGATTTCATGGTTAACCTATGGGGAGTAGAACAGGATATTTAAATGCCCAAGCGTTGCAGGGAACCTCAATACTTTTACTACATATGTACCGGAAATTTTTTGATTTATTCTTTACTGTTTGCAAAAAAAAGTTCACTGCGACATGCATGTGAGTCTCGAGCTTGTGCACCATCACCAAACCATAAAAACCTGATACGGAAAATATGAGTTGTTGCATTTGTGTAGGTGTATGCATATCGAGTATTTAAATATATCTATTGTATATGAGAATTCTCAGATTTTACTCTTTATTAAAGACGTGTCCTGAAATTATGATCATTCCGGTAGTTCAAGTCTCTTTTTCAGAGAAAAACATTAGGAATATACAGCCGTACAACAGAAAATGATTTAGTTAAGACGCTACGTACGATCGGCAAGTGTGTTGATTTTAGTGGGAGCATATTTATGGTTTTATGGAAAGAGGCAATAGTTACATTTGCAAGTTTCCTTTGCTTCATTTCCTGAAACTGTAAATGAACACGCATACGTGACATATCATGAATTAGGGTATTTTCTGTCTGGTGACTGGTGGACTCCTTGAAACACTTTTCTTCGTCTTCCAGACGAAAACTACAGAAAACGTGTTCATAACTATTAATACGATTTCGTATTTTTCTTAAGTAAAGCACACACGCGTATTTAAGCTGATAAGCTTATAAACGGTTCTTGTAGACTGGATTTTGCGTAAAAAACAATATTCCTGGGAAAAGTGAAGGTTTTTAAATATTTTTCCTCGATTTTTTTGTGTCCTTGCACTATATCAAATAATAACATAATATGCAATAAGTATGTTTGGAGAATGCCTGGGAATTATAGTTTGATTACTGTTTTTTTTATTTGCACGAGGAGTACGATGTAGAATTACTGAATAAATATTTTTTATGCTGTTTGAGATCTAAAGCACATTACATTTACCTATAGAGTAAGTAGAGAAGCATGTTATAAAAGCCTGAATGCGTCGGAAGCAAAATGCTTCCATAATAATATTTTCAAGAATTTGGTTTAAGATTGTAAGCATGTTTCACTGTAACAAAATATATAACTATGGGCCAAAGTAAATTTCTTGACAATGAGTTATCATATTACCCCTGTCATCTTGTATCATTTCATTTCAACATGTTTACTGTATGAACCCAAATATCACTAAAAAAATTGTTGGACAAGAGTGATCGAACTTGCGGCAGATTTGTCGGATTTTATGAGTAAAACTTGTCAAAATTACCAGTTCCCAATAAAAGTAAATGTATGACAGGTGGCATAATGTGTATATGTTTTGCACGATATATCTTTCAAAATCTACCCACACTTTCCCCCTCTGCTTGCTTGGTCAACAAAAATCATTTAGGTACGAATTACTCTAACTATAGTCATAAGCGGCAATTTCACGGGTCGGTATTTCCCATTCACACGCATTCGTTCCCAAGTCAGACATGCTTACATATTTCATCATCATCATAAAACAGTTTTTGAGCATTTCATATTCAATATTCATGATACATAATATTTGTAAACTAAATGACTCTGCTACAACTAATGATGCTGGAGTCTAGTTGGAACGAAACATGTGCAGCCAATAAAAAGCTGTCGATTTTATAAACAACTGTAAATTCTGTTTACTTACTGTTTGCATTCTCACTATTAAGAATTGAATTCAGACACTGCTGCATTACAACAGTCCATACTATACTGCAAATTTCAAAACAGTCGTATGCAATTTGCATTCCTATTGTAATTGAAATGTTCAAGTTTTTTTCTCATTTCTCTCTCATGAATGGGAATGATGAACTTGTGGTAGCGGTGGTCTCTGGTAGTCCTTGTCTCGTCTCATTGTTGTACTCGTCAGGTATTCACGGTTCTACTGAGATATCCATTTTTCTACCTTTTGCTAATCTGACAAAAAAATCATGACTATGTGATTGTGAAATATTTCATTTTTTTGAGTGGTTAACAACCAAACCCACCAATCTCTCTGGTTTAGAAGCATTATGGGGAATCCGATGATGAAGATGAACTATTTGAACTTACTTGGACTGGATGTATTAGGTATCAAATAAACTTGTTCTTCTCGCAAAAATTATTAAACACGAGAAGCTCCATCAAAGCAATAAATACTAATGAGCTGGTGATGAATTTACCAGGCCGGGGAAAAACGTACTCGCTGCACACACACTTGACTGTGAAAAAGGTTGAACCTTTTGAGAAAATAAAACCCAGCAAAATTTGTCTTGTGCTTTGAAGATGATGCAGTACGTGATTAATATGTAATGGTACGTGTATAAAAAAACATGGACAATAAAAGTGCACACACGTCTTGTATATAATATAAATTTTCTTAAAAAGTTACTGTTAGGTATTATATCATCCTCTTATGAAACAAAATACTTTTAATGTTAATTACTTTTATATTGGGCAATAACAATCCGGCCCGTTTTCTACAAAGAGAGGATGATGTGTAATTTATTCTTGTGTGAGAAAACTCATTACAGCTATTTAACTGCTGCTATGCTGCCGCGGAAAAAAACAAGTTCACTGTTAGAAATAATTATACAGACTAGACTCAAATGCCACTGCAAGGTTCCCAAATCGATGACCCTAAAATAACATTACAAGGTTTCTGCGTAATAACGGCAAATCGCAACTTAAGGACATTATCACCCGAAGCAAAAATAGCAAGCGAACCTATTAATTTGCAAAGCGAAAATAGTTTACCAGTTCGTTGTTGGTTTTTTGTACGACCATGACCATTACCCACAAAGTTTACTTGCATATGGTTTTTAAATGCTGGTGGTAAATACATAAATCGTGAATCGTGATAGCAAATTAGTAGAACAAATTCGCAAAAATATATATTTCTTTCCTTTTAAGGTAGCCAGACAGCCTTTACGTAAATGTTTGTTTGTAAGTTATGGGTACAAAATTATGATGGTAGTATTTATCATTATAATTTTCAGTCAGTCATCATTACCATCCTTAAACCTCACGTCGAAGTTTTCTGCAAGATATTTTTTATTCTTTGAAGTTAGCTACATATCGTATTAATGAATCTCAGAAAAATAATATTCCTAAACGAAAATTGCCACCGCATTTTAGTCCCTTGGTAGCTTTTGCTTATTCAAATTTTCAAAAACAAAAGGCTTTAAAATATATTTAAGCTTTTTGTGGTTTCCACTTCCACTTACCTTAGTGTGGTCGGCTAAATTTTTCTTAGTTGATACTATTGTTTGTTACAGAACACAACAGTTTGTTGGATAAACGCGTAGGTAGGCCTACAGGCAGGCCAGTGTCTAAAAGTATGTAACATGTTTTTCTTGGTTTATTTACTGGAAACAATTCAAAACATTCCATGGCATGGGGGTGGTGGCGTAGTGGTGATAATGACGATATACTTAATTTAATTGTATATAAATATGTATGATGAGCCGACATTACACAATGTTTGACAGATAATTACATTTCGTGCATGTACTTACACCTACACTTTACATTCTCCATAACTATTTTACACCACGTCAGACAGACAGGTATTTAGACAAAGGGCAGAAAAGCGGAAATCTTTTAATTACTCTTTAAATTGTTGTTTGTGTAACACACATTAAGCTCCTTCAGACTCTTTCTTTAATTTTACAAGCATGATGAGATAAGTAGAATAATAAACGCTTGTAAAGTTTTTGGCACTTTGGCTGGATCAAGCTTCCACTCAACAACTTTCAAAAAACGTTCGAAACGAAACGGGCTTTTGAAGAAAAACATAAGTCTTTCTTGATTCATTTTAACCCTTTTCATCATCTCAGTCTTAGACATAGTTCAAAACAAAAGGCAACGAGCTACTGTAATGTTATACGTGTTATCATGCCCATAATACAGACAAAAAAAGGATTTGTGTAAAAGAATGGATGGAATTGCAGCAGCGGATTGTTTTCTTATGTTCTTGTGTAAGATTTAATCTTCTATTTAATCTTCCAGAGAGACTAGTCCACGAAAATACGAAATGGATGGCTGAAGTCACTACCACTCTATTGTAGACTCTGAGAGATCATGATATGGTTATAGTTAAATGGTAGAGGAAAATAAACTCTGCCGGTGAGCGCGTATCCACTACACAGCACACATGCCAAGATATTCACTGTATACTTTCGCATTACAGAAAATATTACAGGTATTTGTTTTGTATTGTGATTACCTTCAAGATAGCAAGAAAGTCAAAACTGAAGCCGAAACTGAACTTATGCCGTACGCGTACACCGTACATGAAGCAATACGAAAGAAAAAGTTTTTGGCAAATAAGAAGGAAGAGAAAGGTCAGTAGACTGGGTAAATATAAAATAGGATATTGTACTTCCTTCTTCCATGCGAAAACTTTGTCTGTCATGCAAAAGAAAGTCAATACAGAAGGGAAGTAATTTTGTACACTGTACTGCTATATAAGAGATAGGATGACTACTATATAATTTCATTCTCATTTTATACAAGATGGAGGATGTAGACATAATGAAGATGTTAAAACGTTGGGGTTAAAACATGTGTATTTTATACATTAACGACTACCCAGTGCATTTAATATTTAAGAGATTCTATTTTAGTTTGAGTATGGTATATATTTTGCTGCGCACACACATGGGAAACTTTGCTATAGATCGCGAAATTCCACGTGCACATGAGTCTAAATTCTGCATTATAGTCTATTTAATTGAACAATTTTATAGGTATAATTAAAGAAGAAATGCAGTTGTCTGCTCTCAATAATTTCAGTATAGTGAGTAGAGTAAGAAGATGAGATTTACGTAGAAGTATGTTTTTTATCCTTCTACTACCAACTTTTTGGTAGGTAAACGAATTAATTTGCCATTTCTCATAAAAAGGAAGAAAAGCAATAGAAAAAAGGTTAATTTATAGATGGGTCATCAGAGATATAGTATTTGGTAGACAGTTCGGAAATAGAGGGCTTATTTAGCTGTAATGCAATCTTCTAAACTAGCCTCTTTAATGATTTCATTCAAAAGGTTTCATAGCACGAAACGAACGAATGTTTGCTTCAGTTCAGTAAAAAAAGTTACAATCCTTTTCACCCGGGAGCCGGATACAAAGGAGGGTCTAACCTTTGAGCACAGACAGAGGACGGGGAGAAGAATAAAAACTTTTTATATAAATTAAATCATTTCGTTTCTTCTTCTCATCTTCCAGAGAGAGAGAGAGGGTATCATTTGAGTTTTCAATCTAATTCAATTTAGTTTCGGGGGAATAATCATTACCAAGCATAAAATAATGTTCAATTCAATTCAGACAACCAGAAAGAAAACACAAAGCTTCAAAAAGTTAACTAACGAAAAGAGATGATGATAAGCTAGCGCTCATCGCCAGGAATCCTATATGATTACATAGCTTCTTGTGGAACTAACTACCCTTTGTGTAATCTCTATTATTAATATGAAGCCAAGTCTGTCGATATGACTTGACTTTGAGTGTGATGCAACGTGATTGTGACGGTGAGTGGGTTTTTGAAGGAAGATCAAAAGAAAATGATAGCGAAATGTGCTTATAGCATATAAGCAGTGGGTGATAGTGATGAGATGAGGTTACCAAAAATCTTAACTTGACCTACCTCAGTCAAACACTTGGAACACTATTGCACCATATTTTTTAACAAATAAATTCTAAAAAAAATCCTGCTCTCATATTTAACAATGGTGTGATTGTGATTCTTATAAAAATGTTTTTATCACCGTAACATGCGACGTATCTCCTAATAATCATTATTCATTTTAATTACTCTTCATTCATATTCATGCAATACTTTTTCTTGTTTATTTCATGTTAAGCGAGTTAATTAAATGTTACAAATGGAAAAATAGAGAAAAAATATATCTTGGGTTAGAAAAAACAACTTTTCCTTATGCCATCAAGTTTTTAAATGTTAAGCTGGGTTAGTTTTTTTCTCCTAAAAAATATTCATTCAATTTAGCTATTTAAACTGCTTTTTCTTATCAACATTTTTATTTTCGTAACAATCATAATATTACATTTCTTTTAGTGAACAAGTTTGTCATTTACAGTAGAGCTTTTGTACTTAAGTGGCACAATGATTTCTAAGAGTCTCTTTTGGAGAGTCTTCCACTTTCAGCCCTTCTTTTTCCACTCAGTTGACGTCAGTTCTACTTCAGTGAAGGTGTATAGTATGCTTTTTAATGAAAATGTTTCAAAATGAGAATTATATTTGAAAAACTCTGTATATCTGTATAACTTGTCGGTTTTGGTAGTTAGCGGGAGGAGGCGATCTATCCAAAAAGTTATCTTCACCTTCCATCTTCCTTGAATATAAATTTTCATATTTCTTTCATACTTTTTAGTAGCCATTTTTCCAACCGTGGTTCCTATGTGCATGCATGGTAAGCATGATAATATTATGTGCTTAGAATAAAAGAGAACGTTACTGATTTCCATCATTATTTTATTTTCATCTTACAACATATGTTGGTTTGGTGGACTACTGTTGATATATTCAACCACACTCACAAATAAATTAAATCCCAGAAAAACGCCAAAAGTATAAACTATTATGATGAGTTTATGGCTGATATCCCCAGTGGAATGAACGAAGTAACGAAGTGATTATGATATATATTATCCATACCCCATTGGCATTCAGGCATTTAAAAAGCAACACATAAAAATATATAGTACATAAAGGAGACTCGCTACTTCTCTTGTTAGTAGATTTTTTCATCTAGTATAGTTGTGGTGTGTACGGTTAGATTTTTTTCTCATCATAATTACCTATGAAAAAATTGATATACGTATTTTTTCAAGGACGACACATGTACAACTTTGTTCAGACTATGTAGGAACATGATAGTTAAGTTGTTTAAAAAAGGACGAGGAGGGAGAAACTTTATCAGGATAAAAAATTTATTCTGTTATCACTAAAACTTCATCAAAAACACAGAAAGTAGTTGTAAGATGATTAGTCACTTTAATGTGTTTAACCACTGCTACTACAAATCGGCGAACACGTTGAATTAACCAAGTAAAACTAAAATGAGGCAGCTATTATTGTGAAGAAGATTGCTTTGCTCGTCTAAAGAAAAGAAAAAATTACAACCATTTTTACACCTTGGTAAAGGGTTAAATGTGTATGTGTTTATTTCACATAGTTGTCCTAACACATTTGAAAAAAGCCTTTCCTGAAAGAAGTAATTTTTCATGGTCTCGGTCATTCTTTAAAATAAACTTGCTATACGATTTGTGATGGATGTATATTGAGTCAAAGCTTTGGTAGGTGAGCTTGGGTATTTTCAATTATTACGTCAGTCTGAATTCAGACTATGATTTAAATTTATCCTAATTCATTCGACAGAAAAAACACATGAGGTCAACTTTCTGACGTGACGTTGTGTTGTTATACATTGAACCACTTTTCATTTACCTCAGATTATTAGTCGTACTATGATTTTTTTTGCATTTTTTACTCTCATAATGCAAATTACTGCTTCCTGCGTGATCATTTGTCTTAGCAGTGCACAACTTTTTTTTCCCATAATGCAAGAAATGCAAAAATGTTGCAGGAGTGCATGCCCACTACATTGCCCATTCAACTCACGGAATTTCCGAACAAGTAAGGTGACCTGTGAAACAATCGTCAGGGGGGTTACCAAAGCCATGAGTTTCAAGGAATAAGTAGGAGAAAAACTTTGGAGGAAAATTGGTAAGACGAAATGTATACGCACGAAAAATGAAAGGAGAAGGCACGTTTTGTGCAGTAGTGGTATGGCGGTGGTAGGGACAATATAGAGGATTGAGTGAAGGGCTCAAGGGAGCAAAAAGTGCGGCATTATTCCACCACCAAAGCACCACATCGCCGGCACGATTTTTTCATCTACATCGTCTATGTCCATACACACTGCATTACATATTGGTTGGATGTTAGAGATGTGTAATAAAACCCACAGAGTTTTCAGTGGTTTCAAGTCCACTGATCGCACACATATCATAACGTCAAAGTCGTAAAAGGGTTAACCCACATTCCCGAACGCGAAAAGAACAAAAGCCTTCATTGCCTGCTGTCTTTTCCCCATGTGGATTCCTCTCCATACTTACTATCCGAAATGCCGGAGATAGTCCTGTGGTGTTAGTCTGCCTTGCTTGCACATTACATTTTTTTGGAGTTTTTTCTAATAAAGCCATTGTGATCTCATAGTGTATACCTACTTGGTATGGTGTACTAGAACTGGAAGCCAATTTTCAAAGAGAGTTCACTAGCTTCTGCTACCCAGATACCTACATGCTTTTCCCATCACAGTGGAAACAAACGGAAACAAAGCAATGATGACGTCGTCCTTAAAGAGAAAATTGCAAGTGGGCTGGCTGCTCTGGCTACTGAACTTGGAGTACAGAATATTCGTGGACATTCGATCCGACATACCACAAAAATCAACCATTCTTTTCTATTCACTTCTTTTTGAGTAATTTATTAAGTGGCTCGTCCAATAGAGAAAAAGCTCCCTACCACAAAAAAGTCTCCCTCCAGTCCCATGCAATCAGTTGTATTGTTTTTTCTCCCTCATTACTTTTATTTCTTTTTTAACGCATTCTCCTCTATCTCCCTCCTAATTTACAACGTAATGTGTTTGTTTGGAAAGCTAGAGAGAGAAAACAACAAAGGGGAAAAAACGGAAAAGAGAATTCCAATTTTAATGTAGCTTTTAGACTTGCGGACAACCATATTCATCTACACCACCACCATATCGTCGTCACTTCAAGTGATTGCAAAGGATGCATGATGATAATTTATGCGTTTTGCTTGCTACCTACCACCATGCCACCAAACACTCCAACTTTATATATCAAGTGAACTGGCGCTGGCTAACGGCTATACAACACGCTGTTGAGTTGAGGAAGACAATGCAAAAAATTGGAAGAGATTTATATCTTCATGTGCTCTCTCCTATATGCTAATATATCACAGACAGAAAACACTTTCCAGTTTCATTATGCATTTATGCATCATCTTCTTCTTTTTTCCATCTATCATCAAATGAAGGTGCAAGATGATATATAGTACAATTTTTTATATTAAAACATGCATACTTGCAAATAAGCGCAAATAAGGTTCCTTCGCCAAATAGTGTGCCAGCAGACAGCAGTTGTATACTTTATGTAATGCTAAATGGTTAACCAAATTCTGGCTTCCGTGTCTAGTCTGTAGACTTTGTCTGAATGAGTGTATCATTAACAGTGGAGGAAAAAAAGTTGAGTTTGAGTGGAAGAGGCATTGAGTAATACGCGGACAAACGAGCAAAGAGCTTAATTTTCAGTCATCAGTTTTAATAAAATCTACACATCTGCGTAACATGAAATATGAAATGTAATATATAAGGCCGACATAAATCACTGCTTGTTTTGATGGTGGTGGTGTGGCACTGCGTAATTGTTGTAATGGAAATGTGGAATTTAGGTATATGAAAGTTACGTCATCGTGTTCATCAAATCATATATCATAAAAGATGTTGTACAAAAGTATACCCGCCTCCAGCTAGAAACATTCACTATGAACTTTTGTTACATAAATTATTTTCTTTGGTAAGTGGGGGTGGATATGGATTCGGTAATGATTAAAGTGTGGGGGAGGATGAAATTGGTGGTGGTGGATTATAGACAACACAAACTTATTATTTAATTACTATTTTTGGTCTTATTATTTTGAGATTAATAAGTTTTCAAAACTACCATACAGAGATTGGTGTAAAATGCTGGTACATCGTTACATTAGGCAATTTATATGAATTATTTATATGCGGTTTAATATATCGTTGCTTAATTATTTTTAACGGTAATTACATACTTCTCGATGGAAAAGTACGTTTTTTATTGTTTATAATACATTTAGTTTACATCTAAAAATGAATTTTTATGAGGATTGTGCAATACAAGTATAAAAATTGTTACAATGCTTCGTGGTTTATCCAGACATAGTGATCCTGATCATTCACCTACCACTCACTCGATTTGCGACTAGAAACAATTCCAGTCATTAACATCTTTCATGACTGCGTGTGCGTAGGTATTCACACCATCCCACAGCTATGTTCTCATGTACTCACTCATCAGTAAGTGGAAATTAATACATTAAAACGATAATTATGATTACGATTACATCAATGCACAAAATGCCACACACCTAGAAATCGCTATTAAAGGCATAAGAATGTTTCATGGTTTCGTAATAAACGTGTTATTAATGACCTTTTTTGCTCGTTTATTGACTGAGTTGTAGAGAGAAGAGGTGTGTTGTCTAATGAATGATGGATGAGCCATATATATGTGATCCAGTATATGTAAGTCTAACATAATCATTCTGTGAAAGAAACCTGACAGAATTGCGAGTAGTGGCGAAGAGCATCTCTTAATTGATTATTATTTTGTGCTTGTGTTTATTGATGCAATAAGGAATTCCGATATGTGAAGGACTGTTATGAGTATTCCCTTACTACCACGTGGAAAAGATAATGAAAATGAAAATGCGTCATGAAACGTTTCATAAAATGTGAAAAAATCTTTGCTGAAATTTTATACAGGATTTATTTAACCTGAAGACCTGAACTCTATATAACCAAATGGGGAATTACGATGATTGATCTCTATTTTATACTTTAATCGACATAATTCTCTGATTGCTACTAAAATGTTTGGTTTTTGTGCACTATTAGAAATTTGTGGTGCTTATTGAAAACCTGCTCAGAATAATGCTCTAAGAAGCAACTTTTTCAAATAAAATGTAAGAAAGAAGTAGTATGTAAGCTTAGCGTAATGATCTGCTTCTATAATCCGGTAAAAGTTGTTTTCCTTGAAACTTCCCCCTATACCCTGGTCACGGAGTGTTTCATCCTAAATCGTAGTTTTCGTTACGATTTGTTAGACGATCACATAAAATAACAATTAGTGGTGCGATGTCGGTTGTGTAATTGAAATAATTATTTAAGAGGCACTACTTTCATTTCAACCGTCTTCATCATTTTTTTTGACTGCATTCATATTTTTTTACTTACTTTACCAAAAAATAATTATCCCTTATATTCTCTCACCTTGCGCAATCAAATCAGTCTCCATTCAAGTCTGAATTAAAGAAGTTGCAGGTGTATGAAATTGTAACAATTTTAATTGGAACTAATCATCATAATAGCGCATCGCGGTATTGCATGAAAACTAAAATATCACGGTTTTCATATTTTGATTTGAATGAGAGCTGATTTTGACTTGACTATCATTTGTGAGCAATCATCTCTGCAATCGAATGTAGTAATATGCCATTGACATTGACCAGTTTACATTTCATGGAGCAAATTACAGTGCGTACACTTGGTTGCTTTTGCAGTAGTGGTGATGGCGGTGGTATGATGGGAAGATAAGATGAAATATTTTATTAATAATTTTCCTACTGGGCCAGCTGGCGCATGACAATGAGAAGTAAAGTCGTTTGATTGTGTGGCAGTATCTAGACTATTCTTTACAAAAAACTATATATTTTTTCGTGAGACCAAGAAGTAAATCAGGTAAGAATCTTGTTAGACTATTAATTTGTTCTAGCGGAACATATGAAACCAGTTAAGTCTGTTTGAGCCGACAGCATCAATCCAATGCAATGCCAATCTAGTTCGTTTTCTCCTTCAAAGTTTTTTTCCACACAGCTCCAGGGCAGGGAACATATAACATGCTTCGCTGTTTGTTAAACTGTTATCAATTAGTGTATCTTATGAAGAAAAAAACCGGTACATCTGTAATCAGCTCTCGAATAAAAAAATATTCTCCAGCCATATCGTCTAGAGATCCAATGTTCTCTTTGGCTGTACCCAAGATTAGCAAGGCAAGGGCAGCGACGAAAAGTATTACGAAGCTTTTTTAAATAGCTGTAATGCATGTATGATAACTTGTAATTTATTAACCATTAATCTCACAGAACTGAAAATAATAAGGGATTTTTAGCGCAAATATGAGAGCTGCAACCATTTTTATGATTGCGATATGACTAAAAGATTCAGTCTGTTATTATTTTGGGTGTATTATATTTTTTGCCAAAAAAATCTTAGAAATCCTTCAAAATTCAGATAATCTTTGGTTTTTAGCGTGTTTATATTATTTTCCTGCAGGAAATCGTAATTGCAGCTTTTGCAAAACAATTCATGGACCAGTGGTGCTGTTGGTGGTGGTGAGGGCAAGTCGAAGTATAAATTAAAGAAGTGTAGATCATTGTTAGTACAACATTACAGCCTAGTTAGTTCCTGTCACTGGATTACTTTGCTGTAAACATCGAGTACAAAGCTATTTAAGGGGTATTATTAAATGAGTTTGCGTGTATTGTGTACACTGCATGCAGTAGCTTATGATGAATTGTTTTGTGCTATGAAAATGTAATTGACTGATTGTCTTTTTATGGCTTTTTAACCAAAACACTTGCATGTGTTTTGACTTACCAGCAGCATTTGCATATTATGTCTAAGCTTTTATGCCGTGCTCTATACATTTCTGCATTTGCTGACTATAATAATATAATGAACTTGCAATAAAGTAGGATAATAATAACAAAAAAATAACAATAAAACATTTCATTCTCTTTGTTTTTTAATTAACTCTTTATTTATTCCTAATCATCAGGATCAGATGCAAAAATGCAATTAATGTATGTGAAAATATGAATAACGCTCATAAAAATATGGTGTTCTCATCCATTCAAATAATTGTTGGCACGAATATCAAATATGGCTGGTTCAATGATATTCAAGTTCAACTGCACTTCTGACTTGACTGTTTTGCAGAATGCAGTACAATAAAAAAGATGTATACTCAAACAAATTGAATTGGAAGTTAGCATTTAGCAAACACGAAAACAAAAGCAAGTTACACGTCAAGTGTACTTACACCAGATGTCACACACATTTAATATAAAATTATTGCTCTATTTGACTTTGATTCATTTTTAGAACAGAATACTGCACCGGCGCTTGGCATGTCGCTGAATAATAAATTTTATGGAAACTTTTGTTTCTGAAAAACAAATCCAACAAAAAGTAAACAGGTTATATTACAAGCGATGAAAGGAGTAAATAAAACAATCAAATTCAAAAATCACAACTCAGCAAAAGACAAGGATCAAAGTATTTTTTTCAATTTAATACAAAAAAGTAAACAAAAACAAAGTAGTTTATACTACTGTTACACAACAAACTCTATAAATTTTCTTTCCCGTTCGTGAACAAAAGTCATTGATGCATACAAATTTAGCACTTTTATCATTTATTGTTTTCCTTCCTTTTTTCACTTTTAAATTATTTTGAAAAATAATGTTAGATAAATTGTCCTAAAAATACTACTAAACAAATCATGTGTATAACCTACTTAAATTATGAAACAAGTGTTGGATTGGAATATTCATTTATTTTATACGTTATATTTCATATTTTGTCGACTTTTAATAATTTTAGTATACGTTTACATTTTTTTACATTATAAAAATATCAAGTCCCAAAGTAGCCCTTCCAACAACTTTCAAGACAGCAATAAATAAATTCTCTTGCTATATCTAATTCTATTAAATATACACCACATTTTCTTTATAGCATCTTTTTTCTACTCCACCGTCGTCTCGTACTCAACTTGAAGGATACAAAATAATCCAAAAAAGTAAAGGCACCCACTTTTTCTCTCAAAATAAACTATTATTACACTTATTTATTTTATATATCTCGACAAACTACAAATAAAATATCATATTATGAGATCAAAAGACATAAAAACCCCACACTAAACACTCAAAATAATAATAATAGCATCATTTGTGTGGTTTTCTACATAGTTAGTATTCCTGCGTCTACATACTTGTTGGAGATGTTGGGAAAGAGAGAAAGCTTTTTTGTTTCTTCACCGCCACCACCGCGATGCCATGCCACAACAACTATTTACACATGTACCTATTTATTACCATCCAGTATTTCATATTGCCAAATTTTTTTCTTCTTCTTGTCAACTTACTCAAAGCAGAATCACATTTTAACTTGAGATTGTATACATAAAAAAAGAACACACAAGAGCCCCACTCCAATCCACCCAGCCACAAAAAAAATTGTAGGGCAAGTTGCATATTTTGGCAAGGTTTCTCCATTCAATTCAAAAAAAAGTTTTACAACGACGCAGCGGAGAGTAGACGGCGATGATGATTCTAACGCCAACCCAGACTACATATTTTTCGTTCATTGATTCACACGACACGGGCTACATAAATGGTGATGTTGTTGGTGGTGGATTGGATGGAGTGATGCCTATATTTATAGAATCCCATGCCAAAAAAATACCTTCATAGACACAGACAGGGTGGTTTACGCCTTAGAGCAATATTTTTTCATTAGAAACGGCTCACAGCACATTAAACACCAGCTGGAAATAATAGCATCTTAATGTTTACCTGAATCGCACTTCAATGGCTAGTAAAGTACTTTGATAGTCGGCCGGCAGGCAAGGGAAAAAACCATATTGCTCTTTTAAGATTCTAGGATTGTGCTATTCTCTGACTGCCTAAAAGTGAACAATCCACTCCATGCTTTTCTATTTTCTATCCCGTCGCATAGGACAGGACGTTTTTAAGGAACGAGCTTAGAATAAAAGGAGCCACAAAATGTGTGCGGTTTGCAGAGAGAATCTAGAGCAGCCAAGTGCGAGTGATTCTCTCTCAAAACTTTAGTTTAGTTGAGCCATTTTAATTTAGTCGAATCAGGAATTTTTGAATTGTTATTTGCAACGTGCATTTAGTTGAAAAACAACAGGAAATGTATCGGGTCTGGTTGCGCTTACTCCATTCTTCGTCTCAAGGGTCCAAGGAAGCTATGCCTCTGGCCACGGAAATTGTACAAATACGCTCTTAAATTTGATTCCGACTTTTGGTAAAGTTGCCTTTAAGCCTTTTACATGATATATTTTCGACTGTATAATTCCGTCGCATTTTATATATTTTCGACTGAACCAAAAAGTGGTATTAAGCGAAAAGATTTGATTTTTCAATTTCTCTCCCTATCGTTTCTCAAGCCAAGAAAACTCTAGGTTGTTGGAAAACAGCACATAAACATTGAAAAATATGCTTGCTATAATTTCAAAACAAGTGTTGGGAATTCGCTCTCGAATGCTCTGAAAAATGTCAAGGAACAACAAAGCATAATACACGTATACACAACGTGCAACAACAAGAGATTCTTCTGATAAAAGCCATTTATGTTAATTGGTTTCTACTCCTCCTTTGTCGTTTCAGGATACAAAACAACAATTTAAAGAGAAAACCCGGAAAAGAAACTGCTTTGCAATCTGAGATGATACTCAAGAAACCGGGGTTCCTGTCATTCATTTCACTTCTCTCCCTACTTTCTTTTCCCTGCAAAACTTAAGTACATTCTATTGTTGTTGTGGTGGTGGTTGTTGGAAGATAACATAACATAAAATTGCTATTACATAAACTAGCTGGAAACCACGCTCGCTATTTATTTGCGCGTTTTCCTCTTTTACTTTGACTACGCCTTGTACACGCGTACACATGGTACATTTATTATTATTCTGTCACGTCTCTCCCAACATACCAATTTTACTGTTAAATTTTACAAAAAAAAACTGGGTTAGGTAGATACAAAAAAACTAACAACTTGTTTCATTCACGCATATTTTACGACGTTCCATCCATATTAAATAAATGCAACCTTGAAACACAGTGATTTAAGTTGTATGTGTCCATCCATAAATATACTATGCAAATTTGATGACATAACGAAAAGCACAAGCTAATTTTCATTAGACCAGCAGCAAAATTAAAAACTCAATGTACTGAAAGTGTATATTACATGTTGTCAGCATTTGGGAAACTTTGTCTTTGCTTTCGTAACAAAATATGTAACACACTTGAAATGTTCAAAGATTGAAGTAATTTGGCTGAAAGGAGTAGCTCACACAGCTCACCAGAACAGATTGCAATTGCGTACCGGTATGTATCTGAGAGACAGCGAGTGGAAGAGCAAAATTGAAATTAGAATATTAAACGCTTTTCTCTCTCGTGCCGAGAAAAAGAGAGGACGACGTCGTGTGAACATGTGTCGCTAGTTTGTTATATGATTGTAAAATCAATGTTAATGTAACTTCGCATCTTTGCCTTCATCCAAGCGTTCCCTATCTTTTTTCTTCCGATTGGATGACATCCAAAAATTTAATTTGTCTCATCACACCGCTTTTTATTCTGATATATGTTATGTATGTATATATTTCACGTATGTGCATTTTATATCTGAGGCTCATGCATACTTGAAGACAGGCAGAGAATAGGTATAGGTGAGCACGCCCAACCAGAAGTTAAGGATTCCACGAGCCAAGGAATTCATCACGCTGACTATTTCTATCTGTCTAGTAATGAATCACAACACATGCTCTGGTTTCAGTTTCAAACAAGCATGACAACTTCATGCCATTTGATACTGCAAGGCGCATTCATGTAAATTATACTTGTAATTAGTTTATTATCATTATCTTCAACTGCCGCTTTGGCGGTGCGGTGGATGTTTTGTTCCGTTTGCGTTGTTTCTCTCTCTACATAAGTTTGCTTACTAGCCAAACAGAATAACAATTCGAAGGCCTGTGCAAATTCTACACAGCGTAGCATGATCATGATTTAAACAGAAGAACAAATAAAAATCAATTGAGAGTGCAAAAAGTAAACCTTGTGAAAAATCCCTTCAAGCTCACGTTTTTTTGAGTGGCCACCCGAGGATAATGTGCCAAAACGCTTAAATATTTCACGAGATCCGTGAACACTAAAACCAAAGCGTACGAGCAAAAATAAAACAGTTTTTTACTTAGGATCTTAAATATGACGGATAATGTCATTCACATGTCGGATAAACTTGTGTTGTCTTTCCATCTCTTTCTCTTCTAAACGTACATACGTACGTCTTCTTTTGGTATATAGGTTGTTGTGAACAGAATTTCAACTTTTTCTGCGTAAAGAAGCGCTATCAAAAAAAATTCATGCTGAGCTACGCAAACTACAAATTGGAATAGACAAATATCCAACTATCATGGGACCGATTTATCCATTGCTTGCATTAGTACATGGTCTATGGACTATGTGTGTTTTGTACGGAGAGCGAGATACTTGGAACTAGGCGCGAGACAGATAAATAGATTATACCGACCGACCGTCGACTGAAATGAGTAAGCATTAAAGAAAACAGGAGTTCTGGTGGTACCTCTCCTGGATAGAAAGCTGAAATAGATGGAAAGTGGTGGTGGTAGAAGTAAACGCTTTCTCTCCATTTCATTCATGCAAACAGGAACTCTTTGAGGTAGACAGGTTTTTTGATGCTAAACACTTTACTTTGGTAGAAACATGACGCTGTTGTACCTACCTACCTACACCTTTTCTCTCCTCCATCCTCCCTCACACGAACACGAAGCACTTGACTAACACAAATGAATGGCTTTACATTCCACTGCTTCATATATAAACTTTACAACTAAGTCGACTGAGTAGTGAGTTTGGCATACTGCTGACTTTGTTTTTCTTGAGACTGTACAAAGCCCTTCTCTAGTGATAAGGTTCACTCCAAAAAAAACATCTACTAATACTATCTATCTACATACTACGTACAACATAACAAAGCACACGCATTGACTAAAAGTGATTTATGTTTGGGGGTACCTTCTTATATGTTGGATTTTAAACTTATAGTCATATTCAAACAAGTCATTGTGTCTCAGGGACGCGTTTTGACATTTGAACGGATTTGTCAGTGGAAAATTTACTTTTCTCATCTATGTAGATTGTTTATTATATATTGTATATTGTGAACCTTTATGTATTTTGTTGTTATCATCTATTTCAATCCGTTTGTTCTTTTAGCAATAAATTTCACTTGAGGCTCCAATCTTGACGAGAGGGAATGGGAATAGGAAGAGAGCAGGTCTTTCGTGGCGGGAATCCAGACACCTGTACACACAAGACGCAAACTGTAAAATGTTCCGACATTTCCGTTGATGAGATGAGCTGTCAAGATGGGTTGGATGTGAGTGCGTGTGAATAGATGTGTCTGGAGAAGAATTTTTATTTTTTTGGAAGTCGAATCCCATTATTCGTTTACGTTTCTAGTAACGTATAGTTTCTCAGTGATGGATGCATACTAATGAAAATGATGAACCAAAAATAAAAGAAGGAGAGATGTGTAAAGATCTGAAGAAAGCAGAGCGTCTGGATTTTGGATTAGTAGACTCTGGGGCAACCTGAAACAAAAAAGATCAGAACGTTATCATAATCATTAGCTTTCTTGTTGGAATAATGTATTATTCGACAATTTAGTTTTAAAACTAACTAACTAACTATAACATTAACTCAGATAAAAAATATATGTATTTAATATAATTATATATTAAAGAATTATCGTATTTAAAATCAAGGGAATCTCTTTAATCTTGAAACGCGTCTGACTTTTTATGGATGAGATGATTACTTAGATTATGTTAATGAATAGCTGCAATTCTCTGGAAAGTATACGATGCATCTGCTTTTATAGCTTTCTTTTATTACTCATGAGAGACTCATCTTTTATAATTCCTTTGGGCGATTTTTACGATTATCCATCTTCACTGATTAGTTAAATAACAAGTATGTCTAATGAATATCTCGAAATTAGAGAGGTATAGAAAGGTATAACAAGAAATTAAGAGATCCAGTTCAACGAAGCATAATAACGAATTCTCCGAAACTAAAGAAAAAAGAAAATATAATGGTCCATTAGCTATTATATTATACTGTATCGTCTTCTTAAAAATATAAAATGATACGATATCGTGTGCTGCTGTGCTGCGTTCGGTTGATTTTCAATATTATGTTTTCACAGCGCTCCGTTGTTATTTGCAACTCCGAGAAAAACAAGCTGTTAGTTCAGTTCATAGAATATAGTTTGCTAACTAGAAAATGCATACTATTTAGCTGGTTATATGTATTTGATGACAATATTCGATTTTCTTGATTCTGTGAAAAAAAATCTAATGAGATGAGGCTCTATGCCTCTAGTAATGATGTAATGACATATAATGATCGGATGTCCCGAGGCATTATATGCATGTAATTTCATCCCTCCCTGATCTTTCATAAGTAAATTGAGTGATCATTTGGAGAGCATTTCATATTGTGTTTTCTAATAAAGTTTGATGAGTAATGATGATATACTTGTTTTGGGCAAACACATTTACTGGATTATGTCAGCATGTAATTGTATACTGACGATACGATGATGTGAGACATCATAAAAAAGCATAACACCAATTGTCGCACAACAGTTTGCTTAATTTTGCTCTTACTTTTTCCAAATTAACTTTTACCTTATTCTCAAAAATGTACCTTGTACCGTACCTCGCTCCATCCGAGACCTTTTTATCAGTACTCTTGATATTTGATACTTTTATGGCGTAGTTGAAGAAATTGAATTAAATGTTTTATTACCGTCAATTTGAATTTAGTATATAGCATAGTACTAGCCTACTGTAATTGGATAAGTATTGTTATACCTAACCCGACCCGACCACGGGCAAATATATGCAGTTAGTACCTGAGTGAATGTCAATGAGTACTTTATATGTCGACGTTTCGTGCAAAGTGCATCATAACACTAAAAATATCTGATAGTCTGATAATAAAAACATTGACCACAAAATATCAAGGTTTTTCGATGTATTGTTAAAATGCTGGAAACAGTGGTGATGATGATGTGATGTGGCATGAGTAAATAGCCTTGTACCCTTTTTCGTGAGTGGATAATTTAATTTTTAAAAATGTACTTCTTAAATGTGTTAAACAATAACAGTTTCATAGACTATTATGCTAAAAGTAGGTTGGTGGTTTCATATATGATGAGATGAGGCACTGAGGTATAGAAGCCAGTTTAACAAACCAATTAACAACACCCTAAACACCTTAAATCTATTATTTTCTAGCTATATCGCATAACTGATCAAAACCCGTCCTCCATTTCACGACAAGATATTGATGTTTCGAATTTCACCATATCATCTATTTTAAGATCGTCTATTTTCATCCTAATCTTTATGCATAAAATTAATCGACTAGTCATGTCATCCACCACCACTTCCACCTAAGTATCTGCAGCAAATCATTTCTGGTGCTTGAAAAAAACATAAAATGTGAGTCACATCTCATCATGCACCTTTTGATAAAAGCCGATAAAAGCAAACGCTAGTGATTACAGTAGTTACTTATGTACAAGGGCACTCGCAATGTGACTGTGAATTACTTACGACACACTTGGCACATCTGCTCATCGCTTCCATCCGAACATCCTTGTATTCCAGAACAAACAATGGCGGAAGACCGACATCGCCCGTCAGCGCACCTGGAGGAAAAGAGAAATTAGGAATTAGAAGATGTTCCGTCCTGCTTCTAAGAATACTAGCAGCAGAAGAGTGTCATTCCTTTCAAATAAATTTTAGCTACTCTAAAAAAAGCACTACTGCATCTCATCACATGATTCTGCACAAGTACTACTGCATTCTGTTCCGGAGGGTGTTTTTTGTTCAAAAGGCTACCTTTACATTGCTGCTGCTCGTGTATGTCGTCGTATCTTTTATAATCTTTTATCTTTTTACAGCTTTTTTGTTCAATGAAGAGAAAGGTTATAGGATTATTATGTGTTGGGTGAGTGTGTGAGTAAAAAACCTACCGAAACGGGCAGTATTCCGAAGGTTGGAATTCCATCCTGCATTCTTGCTCTTCTTCATCACTCTGATCTGGGCAGTCTGCAATGGCGTTACAGAATCTTTGCTCTGGCAAGCACTCCTTTGTTTTCAAGCATTGGAATGTTCCATAAGGGCAAGTCTCCTTACCACTGCATCCCTCTTCATCGCTACCATTATCGCCTGGGAAAAGGGGACAAGACATAGACAAAATTTTGAACACAACACGTTATTATTATACTTATAAATATGCCTAGCGTATGCACTTTATGAGGAAAGTTTAGGGCACATCACATATAGCGTGCGTACTTGTGTTGCATTTACAAAATAAACTTTTTAGAAAAAATGAGCACAAGTAGGCCTTAAATTTAAAGTAGTCTTGACTCTCAAGACGCCACAGGGTGCATAGGTATATAAAAGTCAAGCTTGGGAAAGTATAGATAAAAATAGATAAAAAATAGCTACTTTTCCCGTACAATCAACAACACCATCACATAATTTTGCCCGTGAAATGCACTTTATTGGCATTTTCCTCGCTCTCATCGCCTCAAACTCGGCTGCCAGTGAAGACAAAATGGTGGAATCTGAAATTAGAGTAATGTTACTGGAAGGCATTGGCCGGGATGTTGATGTGGCTTGAGGATCTGGAGTGCTGCATTGGAAAGCTTGATCGGGACATTTTTCTCGAACTTCACATACTTCATCGGAGCCATCTAAGAAAAAAAATAGGAAAAAGTGGATCAATATATAGGCGATAAATAAATGAAAACATATCACTATTCCACATCATCATCTCTTATCCTATTTTTCAAGAACACATTAACATACATACATAATATATTCCACGAGTAGGTCTATAGGAATTTTATTGTAAAAAAAGGGAAACTCATTACCTTCACAATCATGTTTCCCATCGCAGAGAAAATACCATGAAATACATTTTCCATCAGAATGGCACTACAATATAAAAAAAGTAAACCAAGTTCAGTATATATCAGTCAGAAACACTTTTCATTGAGAGAAGTTGCATCAATCCGGTATAATAAAACGATAAATCACATCAGGCATCTTGAAAGCTTCTGATTTACACCAGAAATACTCTACGTACGTACGATGCAGAAGAGCAGGTGTGTTGTAACTTAAAAAATTAAATTATAATATACATAAAAAATGTCAACGTTCTTTTCTTAAAAGGAAGTTGTAAGAAAAGAAAACATACACATGCCCTCATTCAACAAACAACAAAACAAACAACTTTTTCATTTAGCGTACTTCGTCGTAATTTGGGGTATATGACATTGTCAACCCATCCATATGTTTGTTGTTTTACTTTTTAAATATAAAGCATGTTACTGATTATATGTATGTCTTTCATTACAGAATCTATTCCCGGAAAATTTTCTTAAAACAAATTTTCTTAAAGAAACTTTCTCATCATTAAAAGATAACAAAAGAGCGTGCTAATATACGCATCCCTTTCGAGATGGCTTCAATTTTATCCGCACTTAGCGTTAAAAATATACGTACTAAAAGTTACTGACGAATGGCAAGGAACGTGCATGGATGAATGAAACACTCAACTCCTCAACTCACCAGCAAAAAAATTGGCAAAACACAAAAAAATATTTATCCCAAAATAATACGTGACCAAACAAACGTTTGCAGCAGTTGAAAAAATATCGTCAACATTATCATTTTTTGGCTCATGTATTCATTAAAAGAAAAGGTACATTAATTTTATCCAAGTTTTCATTCTGTTTATTTTCTTCAACGAAAGAAGAGACTCGCTCCATAAAGCAAAAGCAAACAATGAAAAAAATACTTGCCATGCTTCAACTAAATTAATGACTAACTATACACAGACAACAGATTGTAAGTTTGGCATGCTCAGCACACCAAACCAAACCAACCCAACCAACCACCACACACACACACGGCAAACATTATTAGACATTCTTTGGAGCAAGAAAAATCAAGGTTATTCCGGAAAAAACAACCTTTCATGCTCGATAAATTCCTAATTTTTGTTCGCCATCCTATTAATTCGACGAGGTTAGTAGTAGTTTTGCTAGTTTTAAGGAAAAAGGCCTGCTTCTGATGATATCTCAAAAAAATGACTTGACTGAATATATAAAATGTTAAGCTCATCATCTATCCTGTTAGAAATTCATCAAAAAAAATTGTTGGCTTTAATAACTTGTGTCATTTTGAGATAAACTATTTTCCCTACTTCTTTCTTCAGCTTTCACTTTTTTCCTTAATATTTTTCACTGCAATGACGTTAGTCATCTCTTTCTTTCTGGATGAGATGTTCTATTTATGTGCTTTTAATATATGCTTATGAAAACACATCATAATCATATTTCCATAAATAATATCTAAAGAGGCTCTTATGTTGCTGGAAAGGGAAAGTAGTGGTGCTCCTTAATGTATACGAAAATAATAATAACGCGTCTTTACTTTCTTTCCACGAGAGATTAAAAGTGAATATGTCATTATTTGGCTACTGGAATCTTACCACTACCGCATTTACTATCCACTTCTTCTTCTCCTTCTCTCTTTTTTTAATATTCACTTGAGTGGCTTTACATGCTTTCTTGTGCATGGCAGACAAGGGGAAAACAAAAAATAATGATGATGTTCCTTCTTTTAATTTTTACTCTTTTCTCTTATTATATGGTTGTATGTATATGGCTGCAGAAGTAGTAGAATTAGGCCAGAGAGAGAAAGTATCCGCAAGGACACTACTGCAAGGCACAGAGAAAGAAAACTCAACACAATTTTCTAAAAAGATGGTTTGTTTTTCTCCGTTTCATTTGGAGATGACGGAAATATTTGGCAAAAAGCCTGTTTTCTTTTCTTTAGCCTTTTTTAAGCATTACTTATACTTTTACTTCATGGTTTTTCTATTATTCATGGCAAAACAAAGAGAAGAGAGAAAGAAAAGAACATTTTTTTATCAAGTACGGAGATTCCATGTTTTCAGATGGATCGTGTCGTCGTGTCGTGTTCTGTACTGCTGTTAAGAGCGTGCATCCTGTCATCAAGTCTTACAAAAAACAGAAGAGAAAAATGGCGAGAGAGCAAGTCAAGAAGTCGAAGTCAAGAAGATGAGAAATAGGCCAAATTGCCCCCATCACTAATGATGTGACTTTTTCAATCTTTTTCGCTCCTGAGCACGAGCAAAGGGTTGTGTGTATGCTGTACCTTTTCTTCTTTTTTTGTCTTTGCGATTCTGTCAACTTAATGGGCACAGAAACAGATTATATGTGTTCATTGAATGGAAGCAGGAAAGAAGATAAGAAAAGCATGAAAAGCCATTAACAAAGATAAGATATTGATTAAGCACACAACTATACATCTTGTTTCCCAAAAAAAGTATAAACAGGACGTGAAAAATAATGTATCTCTCTCACTAAATAAATAGACAATCACTCATGCAAAACGAATGAATTGGTTGATGTCGAAAATCCGGAAGAGCTGGTAATTAGTCTGAACTGAACTGAAGATTTTCCAGAGATTTTTTTTGCTAACGACGAAAAAAAAATCCAAAACAAAAAACAGTTTTCTATCACCTTCAGATGTACTCTAATGCATCTGCATGATCGAAGTTTAGTCAATATTTTTTGTCTATTTTTGTTTTCTCTTGAGTCATTATTAGTAAACCCAGTAAAATGAATAAAAATACAAGGAAGAGAATCGATGGAATAGCTCTACGTAATGCAATAGGTTGTACATTTTATTAACATTTCTCCTACTCTACTTATAATGTTACCTAACAAACGAGGTTTTATGTAACAACGTCACTTATATAAGTCACCACATACAGTCAAACATAATAGATTGCTACCTAAGTATTCCAACATATTCTCTTTGTCTCTCTCATGTTCATTAAAAAGTATTAGCTGATATCTTAGAAAAATATATAATTATAGTTTGTATAAAAGCTCATTATAGTGGTAGTGGTGGTGGTTGCGTACATGACAAAGCTTATGGGACAAGGTACTCAACTTAATAATAGAAGTTACCTAAAAGCGTAATATCTATTAGAGAAGAGTGTATAATGAAAGCATAATAGTTACTTGTAATATATTTTATTCGTAGGAAATTACTTTCGCGGCAAAGCGAATGAATGACCAAACCAAACCACAAAGTTAACAAAACACCAACCGTGATACCACTACCCCTTTGACACACGTAAGTAAACGAAGGAAAATAACAGCATGTAATAAGCAGCAGGAAGTTCATCAGCAGAAGAACAACACAAGTTAGCCTAAATCAAGGACGTCGTAGAGTGAAAGACAAATAAAATATGAGCAGGATCTCTTGATTTGATTTATCGTTAGTGCTCCAATATCAGTACATACATAACATAAATTTGTATATACATATTTATTATTACATTGTATAAATAATGTGATGACGGTGAAAGATAATACATGCAGACCAACCTGAAACGTGCTCCGATGACAGCCTCTTGTTCTGGCGCTGCATGAACCATTTCTGGCGGCACAGTCACATACTCCAGTTTCCGTGTTACATATTGAGTTGGGGTCTGATAGTTGGCTGTATTTGAGGGAAATAAGAAGAAAGCACTTTCACTATGCTTTTACGTATCATCATCAAGTAAAATTAATTGAATTGGAATCTTTCAGGGACTTTTTTTTGAAGGATATAATTTTATAGATTTTTATAGGTGCAAAAACCCAATTTGACTTTAAATTATAGAGTACCACTGGATATTCGAGTGACAGGCGTAGCCTAGTGAGGTTGCGGAGAAAACTCCTCTGTAGGTTGGAAGACATCGGGTTTTATCTACTGAAGGTGAGTAGGCCATTTGACAGGTGCACACTTTGCTTCCGTCCAGTTTCCTTTGACAGAAGGCGTGAGAGGTCGAACACTCAATGTCGTCTTCACAAGGTTGTCCAATTTCTGAGTTATCCGGAAATAAAAACAATACAGTTAATAACTGTGTATAAAAATGTGTTATGTGTTCCATATACCTTCAATTATAAGAAGGGTAAATGTTGAATTGAATGTCATGTGTAATTAAAGAGAAAATTCATGGAAGGTGTTTCTTAATGTACTGCCTTATTGTACGACTACGCATAATTGTTTTGACTTCCTTTAAATTAGGATTCTGAACTACTTGATGGTTATAATTTATCCCAAGGTGATGTTTATGCATATATATAGCTTTATGCAACAAACATTTTGATTTTGAATCTTTTCTCTACGTCATTAATCGTTACAAAACATCCACCAATAACTTAGATAATCATGTTGCGCAAATATTCAATTAATTTATTTTCCAATTCATATTCTTTTATATATATTACATTTTTCGTGTAAATGTAATTTGTATATTTGTATTACTATTTCATACTTTTGATCTTTAATTCATTTTCCGGTTTTTCATCTATCTTTGCGTAACCATTTGAATCTTTGAACACTGCCAACGAAGGTTCTGGGTTCATTACTGATTTTTTTAAACGAAAGTACATCTATCTAACTTTAAAGGCATGTCACTTTGACTTGATTACTCTGTTCCAAAAACTTTAGAAAATTTTCATACTAGCTTGCATAAACAACACGTAAAGAAGCATTGCGATTTTTGGGGATAAAATAGTAGACTATGTGTGCACTTGTGCGTAAAAAAAGAAATATTAATCTTACCGGGAACAAAAGTTCAATGAACATTACAACATTATTATTACAGGAGTAATTCAAGCATATAGTATGATAACGACATGATGTACACACATAATTCCTGGTTTTAGGTTAGGGTTACAAAACAAAAAGTTATTTTTAAATATTTAGGAAATACGCACACCACCTTTTCAAGAATCCCACGTTTTGTGTTCCATAAACATTACATCATTCATTACATTTTAATTCCCTTTAGTAAAAAATAGTTAAGTCTATCTTCAAGTTTTCATGTACTTTTTCTGCTGATGTCTGATGCGATGTCATGTTCAACACGCATCATTCATTCAACGAAAAGTATCTCATTCATTCAAACTATCATGGGAAATAAAAAATAAAGTTGTCTGGAATGAAAACCGATTGGGTGGGGACATGTGGTAGTTTTAGTCCTGTGGTTTGGTCTATTGTGACTTGCGATGATTACAGTCTTCTAAAAATGCTTACTATCCTAATGATGATGATGACGGACCACGCGCGTGTAAAAAAAAGTTCGTAAAATAGCCATTAAACAGCTCACGTGGTGGTTGATGTCCTTTTTGCATTGTCATTTGTAACGTTTTGGAATTCCTGTAAAGCGGACATGACAAGCCACATGGTGGCTAGCACAAACTGCCTTTTTTGACAACCTTGGGACTTAAGACATGTCTTGTCTTGACTTTTTTTTATAACGGAAACCATTTCGTTAGAAAATAAGTTTGTCTTTCCGTAAAAAGTTCCTAAATTCTTTCAAATGCGTGATAGAAATTCAGGGAAATGTAATTATATTGTTTACAGAAACTACGCATGGATAAAAAAATGTCGCAAATTGTAAAACTTTGTAAATAACCAATTCACAAAACCAATTTTTACTTCAAGTTTTCCCAACAAATGTACCCATTTAGATTTAAGCTAGTTAATTCCTAGAATTACATGGAAGAAGGCAAAACAATTAACCTTGTATATTCCCACGCAGTAATTAAATATCAAAATCTGATTTTACGAAAAACAAAAGAATTTAAAAAAGTCAAGGCTGAATTTTTACTAATTAAGTTTTCTTGCATGCCACGTTTCTGATTTCAGATAAGATTATGAATTTATTTAATGAATGTAGCAAAAGTGAGAAGCGACTTTAACTAAAAAAGCATACAAGCAAGGAGAAAGTTTTCGCACTTACTGATATTCTTCCCCATGCATCTCCTGCTATGCCCGTCAAGTTCTTTCCCGGACTGGCACTGGCATCTTCCGAAAACCCGTGGCACAACGTATTTGCAATGACTTCCTTTATCCGCA
This sequence comes from Entomobrya nicoleti, assembly GCA_034695465.1. Taxonomy (NCBI): domain Eukaryota; kingdom Metazoa; phylum Arthropoda; class Collembola; order Entomobryomorpha; family Entomobryidae; genus Entomobrya; species Entomobrya nicoleti. The sequence continues at coordinate 31,723 of JAQFZG010000088.1, forward strand.
AGGTTGCACTGCTGGTTATCAAAACAGACTTCACCAAGTTTGGCAGCTGGAAAGTAAAACAAAATTCATTTTTCATAAAACAATTCATGCAAATAACTTTTACAAATGCAAAATCGTCCGACCTTTATATGCATGTCTATTCAGCAATTTAGCAGATTACCTATTGAGCCAGTCTACTAACCTGTAAGCTACCTAAAGTCTAGTCGTAATACATTATTCAACTTTTAAATTCCATGTTATACTACACCAAGGAATAGCAATAAATCATGTCATAAACAAGTTGGAGAAGATCCACATAAACACGCAGCAAGAAAAGTTACATTCGGTAGAGTTTCATTTCAAAATGCTGAAAGTTTGACTTTTAACCAAATTGTGAATGGATTTTTAAGCTCATAGCTTTATAACATGGAATGAATCATGATTGCATATCAAGGCCGAATTCCAGCACGTGTCAAAGTCAAAAATGATTAATTCAGCCTAAATTACGCACAAATGTTTTTCCTCTTCCCCTCAAAAGTTTACCCTGAGAAAATAACAGATAACGTTCCAAAAAAGAAACAAAAATAAAGATAAGGCCATTATCGTAAAAGAAAAAAATACAACAATCTCTCACAACGATTAAAAACAGTTGTTGGTTGAAAGCAGTAAAAATTAAATATATAGCCTTATAATCAGAAAATATTCACAAAATGTTTTCACTCTCCTTGTCAGCACTAGTCAGCAGCCTCTTTGCAAAGTTTTCCCCTGTGGAGAAAAAAGAGAAGAGGAAGCGTTGAAAACAACATATTTTTCCCCTGTTGTGAAATATTTCATTGAACGTACACCAAAATATGTTTTGTGTACTTTGTTTTGATATCATGTTGCTAAAACGTTGTTTAAAAATAACTATAAAGCTGTGTAGTTTCTATAAAAATGAGAATGGGTTCAGGACAATGGTCGGTTGGACACTTATTAGGTAGTAAATCATCGAGAGCTGCCTCTTTCTTCTTAGCTGCTGGGTTGCGTTGTGAATCAGGCCATCCAACACAAACAAAAACTCGCAGACAAAAATATTTGTAAGAAAGATTGATAGAAGAAAAAAACAGAGATTCAATAAAGTTCTACAATAAACATATAAAACTGGAAAAGTAAACTGTACGGATATGGTGACTCAGAGTTGGTGGAAATATTACAAGAACGAACATCCGTCATATGTACATGGTGTAATGAATCCACTCACCAAAACAATCTTTGTTATTTATATAACACATTGCACAAATAGTGCGAATTCCATTGCCCTACAAAGTCAGCTAGCTGGATTGCTTCTTTTCTTGGAGCAAAAATTCTTAGTTTTCTTTTACTGCTACTTATATGTTGCTTTTTAGTGCTTCGAAATATTTACTCTAAAGATGAAATCCAATAAGGCTATATATACACAGCATTACAGTCTATTAAACAAAGAAAAAGCTCGAGTGTTGTGGAAGGATGCGTAAAAGAAAGTCCAGGAAATGTTTTCCTTGTGAACGGAGAGTGCAATATTCTATTCCACTTGAATGGGTTTCATGTTGCCGAAGTGCCTTAGTTCCGAATACCGCGCGTGGTGCGTATTGATAAATATGGATTTGAAAGAGCGGAAGACGGAGCGGACGAAGATTTTCCAGACTATTTAATTTTACTGATGGGGTAATCCTAGATTGGAAAATGGACTAGAGCAGTATATACGCTATTTTTGTAGCAAAACTACTTAACTTTCATAACATCTGTCTAAAGTAACATGCATATTGAGAGTTGAGATCTCTTCTTTTTTAAAAGAAACAAACGTCGACAAAAGAAAAGTGCTTTTAAGCAAATTTTCAATGTTTATAAAGTTTACTTGTAGTTTCATATAACTGTTGTATAACCTTGTAAATTGTACCACAGTCAAAATAGTGCTAAAGGCACGAAAAGATGGAATAGGAATTTACGTCAAATCATAATATTTTTTGTGACAAATGGCCCGTCTCAGAGTTCCCCTTCAATCTGTCAAAAATATTTGGGAGAGTGAATATCCGTTGGGTGAAAAATGTTTTCAGTTTGTTCACTCATTTCTCATAATTTGTATATTTATGTTACATGTTATATATTATCATTGAAAGCTAAGTGCTTTTTTCGACTATCCATTTTCATTATATTTTATGCTCTTTTTTGAAGTGGGAAAACAAGCACGTGTGTGTTATGTATTGATAATCTACCAAATTGACTGATATATGTTTTAATGACCTGAAGCGTGATACTTTTTGAACATAATGGCAAGAGTGTTGAGTGGGTGGTAGGTAGGTAGTAGTGTAGTGGCAATGATTTGAATAACTATAGATTCACTTTAGCTCATTGAATTGATTTCTTGGAAGTTTTCAGCAGAGAGTATCATGGTACATGGAGCTCTTTATGTACAAAAATGTCCTCTCCAGAGAAGTCCTGACTTGATATTGAGTGAAAGATATCTGTATTAAAAAGATCATTCAGAGAACTAGTCAGGTCAGAGTCAGATAATGGATATCTGAAAAGGAATATGATATTTTTGATCAAGGAAAGACGGAGAAATGTTCGTTTCAATAACCACTTAACTTAACCATTTTAACTGTTAGGCATATTCAAAAGGGAAAATGTACGAATGTACAAGCATGAATGAATGTGTTGTATAATATGTTGAATAAAAATAAACTAAAAGCATTTTCGTGTAGACTGCCACTAGAAAATTTTGCTGTAAAGAAGGTAGAAAATTCTTTAAAATTTGCATTAAAAGATAAAATGAATCCTGGAAATTTGTTAGCGGAAAGATGCAAAAATACAATTTCCTCTAACATGCATTTCGGCAATTTATCCACGTGAAACGCAAAACGTAATATTAAAAATCTCCTGTTTTGCACTGTATTTCAACCGTATATTAAAGTAATCATTCCTCCGCTATACTTTGAATTTAGATTCTTAAGGATATTGTCCATTTTTGAAATCGTGCTTAATTAATTCTTCACTGAGAATTAATTCAAATCAAGTTTTTATTTTAATGGATGGATGAACAAACAAAAACATTCCTGGAGAATACTCTGTAATGAAGCCGTATGGGAAAACTTAAAAAGACAAGATACTCATACTCACACGCACGAGAAATAATTAAAAATAACGAGCCCTTGACGTTATCAGCCAGAGTCGTGTAGCCATGAGTGTTTGGCATTTTTAATTAGATTTTTTCCATTCCAACAAAAAGCCGTGAAAATACATACACAGTTGAAAGTCACAGTTACATAGGTTTTGATGCCCACTCAACAAAAAAGGTGATGATGTGATGGTGATCGTCAGATGAGTTCCATGAATTGGAAGGAATGACCCTTTCGTCGATGCTTCCTGATTCATGTTGCATACGTCACATCGGCAATCACACATACATATACCATATGAATGTACATACAAATATACCTATATATTATTCAATTTACTATCAGAAGTCACAAAAATTATGGAGCTTACGTTACCAATTAATACACTAAATCAAATAACATCATTAAACTTAATTTTTGAGTATTATATGATTTGATATGAGTATTTCTAGATAAACTATGCAATATAGTCCTTTCGGTAATTGATAAGGTAGGTTTCGTTACATCGTTTGTGCCTTAACTTGTACTGCCATATACCTACCTACCTGGTATGTTATGACTAATGATATTTTCAGAAGTTCCAATCAACGTGTTTTATGTTGACAGTTACTTGTTTCCCTAAAAATTGACGTTCCCCTTTTGACTATTAACAAATTATTATACACTTACATATTACACTATAACTAATGACTTATTTACCTTAGAACATTTTCACCTTCACTCAACGATATTACCATTGTATGCTGAGCTGGTTGCATAAAAATCTATTGTCATAAAACGTTTTCAAGCTACATAAAGCCAAAACATATTTATAGCTATATTAGAGCTACTGGAGCATACTACATTATATATGATATGCCTGATGCTGTTATTTTCCCCAATGTTCAACCTGATTCCAATCACATTTCTTGTAAAGTAATTTGACAAGGAGTTGATAAAGAACTGGCATGCTAGCGTACGAGTACGACATTTGGAACAGCACATCAATAAAAAATATATCATTTCAGTCTGGCATGAAGCCAACGTGCAAAATAAACAAACAAAGCATTGACAAATGCCTTATTTGAAATTGAACTATTAAACGTGATGTACAAAAATAACGATGTATTGATGACAGTGAACACTTTCACAAGTTTTTCCAATTTTGCAAAAACTACAATCATGATATGCTTGAAATATGCAAGTAGTGTTATTTTTATGATGTGTGTTGAATACCAAGAATGACACAGCCTTGTTCATTGTTGCAACCTTGAACCATTAGCAACACTACTCATATATCACTAGATCTCCTAAAATACCATATTTTATGAACAACAACTAATAAAATTCGATTATTGGCGAAAAACTTTCAATAGTACTTGAATAACTCTGTTCTAACTGTAATATTGAATTTTAAAAATGGCGGCCAACAATCCAAATCAACCTTCACAAGAAGAATATGCAGCGCTTCAACCTGGGATAGAATCCGAACCAACGCCAGGACAAGAGAAACCGGAAACTGTTCCGCGAGCTCCTCGGGCTAAGGCCAATGCAGCCCCGGCGGATGCTCCGACAGCGAAAACAGTAGTACATCAATTAGTTTTACAGCGCGAGCCCGGTGACGACGACGACAAAGAGGAAGTTGTAGATTTAAAACAGCAAAAGGCGACTGGCGATTTTAGTGGAGAATTTGGAAAACGTGTTTATTGCAAAAGGCACTATCGGTCACTATTACCCATCAAATTTATTTTTATGTTGGGTGGTCGCTTTCCATTCAGCACCGCTTTGCAATCGGATGGCACGTACTTGTACAAATTCCACTTCTTCTACCCATTGGGACTTCACTTTGTGATTTCTACAGTCGTCATGTTTTGGACTGTATGTTTCTTACAGAGTATTTATTTATTTTTATACCGAGTATTTATTTAATTTTTCTCGGATTTTTTCTAGGTCATTTTTGGGATCATAAATGTTGGTCACATCGCACTGAACATCACTTTCAGCAATAAAGATAAGGCGAGGGCGTACCAGATACAAAGGGAACACGAAGAAGTCCTAATTCAAAGATATTTCATTCCTCTCATTTTCGTCTACACGTCACTTTTGCACGGGTGCATTGCATCTATTTTCATGATTAAAAAACGAAAATACATTGCGCACTATCTCACCTTTTGGAGCAAGTAAATTGAGAAACCGATGACATCATTTATTTGTAAATATGTTCTAATAACTACTTATTTAAACAAAATGTATGTAATTTTCACAGAGCTGTTTACACAATGCATATGGACGTATCGAAAAGATCTCGCGGCTTTAGTGTTTGGGCCCTATCAGTATTCGCTTCCGTGGTTGTTGCAATGACTTTACTTGCTTCCTTTAAAGTGGGCCCGACAGCAATCGGGCTACCCACTGTTTTTGGGGATTTAACTTTGCGAATGTTTCTCCAAAAAGGCGGATGGCTAGACAAGGATACGAAGACAAGAAAGACAGTGCAAGTTCTTGGAGCAATAATTCTAATACTGACACTTACTGCTTCAAAATCTGCCATCTTATTTTTCATCTATCACTGCAAGTCTCTACAGAGTGCTTTCGCGTATTGGAATGGACGTGTGTACGCAGCAGTTCTTCGTGGTGGAGAGTTTGCACAAACTGATGAAGGAAGAACAACTTATAAACTGTTGTTCAAAGACCATTGTAATAATTTTAAACAAATTTCGTGGTTATTTTTTGTTGGTAAAGTCACTTAATAATCAAGGAGATTTCTTTTTATTTATCAGGTGTATTAATGGACTTGATGGAGGGCTTGGATCAAGTTTATGCGTTTACCACAGAGTCGTATTTTGGATGCCAAGTAATTAAAATTACATAAGATTGACATGCAATTGATGCAATATCAAATGAAAGCCATCTTTACAAAAAAATGTATTTGCAGATATTCAGTTTGTTTTTCGAGTTGTACTTCTTCATTCGAACTGCCAAGCATGGAGATAATCGACTAACTGCTGCATATCCGGATAAAAACGATTTAAAGCGTGAGTTATTTTGCAAATATGAATTTGAATTACAGTAAATAAGATTAAGATAGTCCATGAAACAATACTTGAAATTTACAAAGAGAAAATATTTCTTTTGTTTAGAGCACGCTTATTTTATTCGCCCACATGACTGGCTTCCAGGCGGTTTAATGTTGATTTTAAGCGTGGTCATAATGGTTACCGCTGCGAAATCGGCAGCAGATGTGGCAGAAGAGGCAATGGCAGGATTAGAAGTTATTCGTCGAAAGACAATGCTTGGAAGAAAGACTGATGAAGAACTTTACTTTATGTTGAGCATGTTTTCAAGTTATACTGCCTACAAAAAGATGGAAATCAGTACTGGGGGCTATTATTATATGAGCAAAGAGTAAGCTAAATTTTCATCTTTGAAAACTTTACAAAGAAAGTTTTATTTTGTTCTTCAATATTTAATATGATGATTTGTGTATTTGTAGCTTTATTATTGGGCTCGTCTCCGCCGTACTGTCATATTTCATCATTCTTTATCAGTTTCAGCCAGTGATAGACATTTCTTATCCTGGAACATCGCCGACAAGGCATCTTAGAGAACAGTACGGTAAATTTTTATCGGAAATTGAGGGCCTGCCGCCGGATCATTATGAAACGACCACGTCACAGAGTGATTTTTGGTATGAGTTTAGACCTAGTTAATTTACAGGGATGTTTACGTATAATAATTACGTATTTTCGTTGTATTGTGTAATGTAATCATTAAAATTGTAGTGCGCTGATTATTTTATTACAGCCAAATAAAAATAAACTGAATATTTTTTGATAAGCTTGAAACAGTAGTTGACAATCAATAACTTGTCGACCCAAATAAATTGAGTTTAATAAAAATAAACTGAATCTCTGCTGCGTGGCTGTATAATTTGAGACAAACTTTATTTTTATCTCGTAGCAAATAAAATGAGTTTACATTTATGGCCATTGGATTCAGAGACAATATCAATGGAAAACTTTGGTATTACAAACGTTTCTTGTAATCTGGAATATTATTTTAATGAGTTTGTTATTGAGGAAATAGTAGTGAAATAATAAATAGAAAAAAAAGTTCAAGAAAGAAAAGTTAGTATTATTTAATCTACAAATACTTAATATGACTTCTTTCGTCATATATTGATTTTATAATTTACAGTGAATTTTGTATTTAACTTTTTGCTATCCTTTTTTATAATAATAATATCATTTTCTCTCGGAGGAGAATATACGAAACAAATAAATGAGGAATCATCTATTCTATTTGCTATTCCACCGAAAGAAACTTCCAGGTGCGGGGGAGTAATGGCACAATATTTTATAAGCCTATGAATCCATTGTATAAATTGAGAGGTGCGTATAGGCTCTTGGTGCACCAAAATCACTAGGATTGAAATACACATTCCTTAGTTGGGAATTTCTGCTACATCTGCGTCTTCTCTTACAGAACCACTTCTCATACTGAGCTGCATTAACAATTTCCTTAAACACTTATAGCTATACTATCCATTAGTATTTTTAATCCAATTATCAACCACCTAACAAAATCTACCCTTATATGAATGTCGAAAGTGATTCCTAGAAAGTTTGAGTCATCACAAAATAAATTAACTAATAAACTTTTGCATCCTTCCCGATTAGAACCCGGAAGGCTTCATATAAATCAAACAAACACAACTTGTTATAACGTTCAGCTCGGTTGCTTTCTCCGGAGAGGTTACAGGTTTCATCTTACAATACAACAGACTACCAAGCGAAAACGCTGAACCATTCAAAAATTAGAATAAACTATACTTTATTCTTTCAAATAGAACAAAAACATCAAATGGGTCGTTCCAAATGATTATATATTTATGCATAAAAATATTTAAGACTAAATTTTGTAAAAATTATGTTTTGCAAATTCATTTAACTATGTATTTATAATAAATTATAAATTAAATTTCTTTCCACAATTTAGCTTCGAACAAGTGTTTTTCCTCATTTTTAATTGATTTATATGTTTATATATACCCTGAAATCCAATTAATTCCCTAAAACTTAGGCATACGCATTAGCTTTATGTTCAAAACTAGACTTTTACCTCGTTCTCATGTAAATTCAGCTGTTCATCCATGTCATACGTAATAATGCTAAACAATCAAGAATGAAGTTAATAATGTTGTCAAAATATTATGTTCTCATTCTTGGAAGCTAAAACTATCCCAATTATACGAGGCTTTCATAGGTTTCCTACTCGTGTGTGATTTTTATAAATTTTCGAGGCTTGTTACTAACACGCTGAAATTATACATTCATACAAAATTATATAACAAAATCCGTCTGGTATAAATCTATTACTTACTACTATTAAGGTAACATTCATCACATGAAAGTTTGGTGGTATATGTGGTGAAAGTTGTCGTAGATCAAACTAGGGCAGTGTGCATGATAACTCGAAGTAAGCAGAAATGGTTCCTCATTTTTTATAACGTGTTCTCATTTCAATTACACGCGTAACGGAGCCGAGTAGGTAAAAACGTGTAGCGTGAACATGTTCAGTTCATTCATGATGACTTCACCAGCTGCGTCAGTACACTTTACACAAGTCTTCAACTTAAAATATTATTTTTGTTGCACAACTCGGTTAACAATAGCGTGTAGTGTATGTACAAGAAATTAAAATTAAAAGCTAACAATAAATATATTGCGGTTTGAGAAAGCTATGAGCTTAAACTAAGGAAAATAGATCAAATTTTACATTCTCTTGTTTCCCATGCCCTTTTCTACTTCCAGAAACCAAACCACAATTGTGTCGTTCCCAGTCCCAAGAAACCGACCGAAATAGAAGTAAAAAGCACTCAACCTCATTTATGTATACTTTATTATATAACTCAACTATCGTAACACATTTTCTAGAAATACATCATTCATATCAAGTCTTTTAAAAATTAAATGTAAATTCAAAATATATGACAAATACTCCAAAAAGTGTGAATGAGAATAATGAGATGAAAAAACAAGACAATTTTGAAAAGTTGTATGTAAAAGTTCATATATATTAAATAGAACCTTTTAACAACCTCACACGTGTGTCTCATTCAGGGAAAGTCATTAGGCCTTCTCCCTACATTGATATGAGCCCCTCATAAATGCCCTCATAAGTTATACACCTCATATTCCCATAGTGAAGTAAATACAAAATACGCAATATACACTTATGAGGGTTGTCGGGAGTTGGGCTATTGTGATTGTAACAATTAGGCTACGACAAACCTATTCAAGTAAACTAGTAATCCGACTAATGAAAAATTATACACGCTTCTTTCACATTACTAATCTAAAAGATAGCACAAAAGGTTTTGGATTTATATTCACTTCTGCACTCTCATTGTTTGCACGAATATATACATATATATATATATGTATGTCAAGTGTACATCTGAATAATCACCAGAAGTTTGACTTTGAAACTTTGTTTGAACTGTCAATGTAAATGAATCAATGGAAGGGCCTTCCTATATTCTCTTAATGAATCTAAACTTCTAACAATCAACTCTTATTGAATTTTTGACAAGATGATTTGTGCATTTTAACAATGCAAATCAATTACATATAGCCTCCATTGCATAAGGAAGTAAAGTTTAATTATCACTTTGAATGTATGTTACGGTCTCAGGATGCTATACAATTTTAATGGGTAAAGTAAAATGAATCCCCAAAATTCTCAAAACTCTGATAGTTTGAAGGCTCCTAACATTAGAGCATCCTATAGCAGATTTTTATAACAATTTCGTAGAACTACAGTGAAGAGGAAGGAAACACACACATTTTTTTTCTATTTTCACCTTGAATGCAACATTTATTGATAAGGAGAAAGTGTTTTGAAAAGCAGTAAATAATCCTGCATGATGTCTGTATCAAATTACATTTCGCTTCTCACTCATGCTCATAGCTCATGTTATGATTGTAACCTGATGAAAAGTGGGAGATAATAGAAGAGCAGATCATATTTGAGTTCTTACTTTCTCTGCGGGGGAAATTGTTAGCGATTACTGACACACCACCACCACCGACAGACATTCGCCGGAAGTTGCTACTTTCAGTGGCTTAATTTATACGTAACTTTCAACACACAGATCACATAAGTTTTAAATTGGACAATTTTACGCAGAAATTTCCCAATACCTCTTTTATCTTTAGGTATACCACAATCGTATGTATTTAAATATACCTACATTGATAATATGAGTAAAGTTTAAGTGCAAGTATTCTTAAAATGTTCAAAGATGCTTCCATGTAACTCATCCTTTCGTACATGACAAGCGGAAAGATTCTTTTTGAGATTCTTTTGTTGAGCTTCCTTTTTAGCGTGAAAGAAATATAAAAACCACTTGTTATACAGTGGAGAGTGGGGAGCACACAGTAAACAGACGCAGACTTTGCATGCTCAAGTACTACTTTGCATGATAAACTTTCAACTCGCTCCTCACACTTGAAATTTAAATGAACCGAAGGGGAAAGAAGTGTCTAACAAAATATATGTAATAGAATTCAAGTAGACGAATTAGCATGTGGAGCTCAGTTCAGGATTTTTTTTCAAGATTTTTTCTTTCAACTGTGTTTCCCACGTAAACTTTTTTCATGCAGTAGATTTTGAGGAAAAGACGAAGAACATAAGGAAGTTCCCTTTTTTACATATTTTTTGAAAATTCCCCTGAGGGGTTCTATACACATATTATGCACAAAAATAGTTTAATAAAACCATAATATGATCGTACTAACAAACTAACAATAAGAACTAAGGTTATACTCCATCTTTAGCTTAATAAGATATGCAAAAAAGTATTTATGTATGTCAACCAGTAGTGTAACAAAGCAAAGCGCTTTGTCACGTTGAAGCGGATGCTGAGAATTCAGGGAAAGCAGAAAAAACGAATATAAAGCAGTATGCCAAGGTTTTAGGTATACAGATTCTTCTTGCAACTCTCAGCATGGTATCTTCATTCTTTTGATATATATCCTATTTAACCGCGCTGGTTGATGCTGTGAGCGTTTTCCTTTTTCTGTATGCATCTTTTGCACTATTTGCACGTGTGTATTGTGTATTGTATGAAAAGCTTCAACTGGAAGAAAATGAGAAAGTAACAAGGAATACGTGAGTGAATGCGTAAATATATCCTTGCCAGTAGCCGAGCCCCGTCATCATAAACCTTACCAATTTGGCTTGGCTTAACAAACTTATCATTAAAAAAGTTGGAGCGAGAAAACAGGGCAAGTCACAGATGCGGTGTATGAATAGCTCCTTGTTATAGTAAGAATGATAATATGATTATTTTTTCTTAGTTAGATTTGCCTATATATTTTTGCCCTAAGCGCCCTAAAATATTATAGGCATATAATGTATCTTGATGCATGTGTATATCGCAAACAAAGCTTATTGTACCGAAAAGAAGATTATTATTTTCGACCTAGTGGAGAATATGCAAATGTGTTTTGAAAAATATACAACCAAGAAAATAAAGTTAATATTGGACTGTGTGCACATGAGGGATTTTTTTCATGATTACAAAAAGAAACCAAACAATTTCACAACACGTGTAAAAATAAATCGAAGGAGAAAGCAAGACAAACTAATAACTAGATAGTTTATTTGTAAAAGAGGGATTAAGGTCAGACCAGACCAGAGCAGAAGAAATGATGATCTAATTTGTTCAAGGTAAGAAGAGAAACTGGAGAGGATCGAATTTCTGACGGAGGAATGCAATCTGATTCTTTTGTCTATCTTTTATGGAAAAAACCCTGATGCTCAACAATCTTCATTAAAGCTCATACAATGACAGGTCATTCACAACCAACAGATTATTTCTTATGCAATGCAAGGTTTTGAAGAACAATAGAGAAATATAATACTTACGGGCTAAGCAAGTATGCCGACGATAAGCCACGTAGCCGTCTTCACAGGAACAGACTCCATTGATACATCCACTGGTGGGCACTTTGATGGCGCATTGAGAATCCGTCTTACACTCGAAACCCAGTAGGGTTCCTAAAAGAAAGAAAAGGCACATGTAAAAGACATTATAGCATTGTAATAAATCTTCTTTATAAAAACATGAATGAATATATAAATGTATGGCATTGGCAAAGAAGAAAACTGATGAATTGTGATGTGTTTTATTTCAAAACTTGTAAGGTTTTCAATTTTCACCCGAGTTACGATTTTCCGAACGCGAAATGGAACTGTCAATGTCAACGTCAAATGTCACAAGCAACTGTACTATTTGCTGGAATTGGGAGTGCGTGGTGGTAAGATAGACAAAATAAGATGCTCAAAGTCGTAACATATTATGTAACATGTTGGATGACTTGGTTTAGTTTTGCGTCGTAGCTTTAACGAAATACGAAACTTCTAAACACTTGGCTGTTTTACGCTCAGCATGCTACAAACAAGGAATAATGGCTGCTCTTTTACTGTAACTGATTGTACCGAGAAATGTTTTTGTAGTACTTATTTTATAGAATGAAACAAGAGAGCAGGTTTTTTGCTGTAATTTTGTAAAATATCTCTCTATTTTGAAATTTATTGCAAAAGAATACAAAAATTGAAAGCATTCACATAAGATAATTAGCAAATATTGTGCAAACAAACTATGAATAAGAGGTATACTTTGTACATTTATTGTATTCTTCGAATTTAAAGGTGGGTTTGTTGGATTGTAAAAAATAACAAATTGAAAGGTTACATTGCTACATATATGATGGGTTATGTATGTGCACGCGTGTGTATGATTAGTACCACACCAATATATACTAGCTGGCAAGTTAGACATATGACTTCTTTAGTCAATTAAGAATTTTTGCAATTTTTTAAAAACATATTTTGATTGCCATATTGGTATAAAATCAGCAATTAGTAATTCCTCGTTATGAACGTTACTTTTCACCAATTCAAAGTAAATAATGATTACATTTTCCAAAAAACAGAACAAATATTTGACATTATTTAGAATTTTCTAATAAATCATGAGATTAAAATGTAAACATATAGTTTACGTGTAAGTTAATTATACAAATAGTCTCTGCTGTTGTCGAGCTCATTTTATTTTCTGCTTTATCTGCTAAAATGAAATAAAATGTATGCGTGGCTATTAATAGCGCAGCTAAATTTGCAAAACCGAGTGGCTAATTGAAGTTGACTTTTAATTACATTGTAACAAAATACGTGCTAGAAACCCTTTAAAATAATACGGTTCAACAACAAAGTATACATTCGTCAGCAACTAATGTTGAGGTTCAACCTTTTTTGGTGTAGCTCATATTTATTTGCTTATCTAAGGACAAAGGGAGAGGGCCAGACCCTTTCACATTTAAGCCTGATTACAATTTACAGCTAATTTTTTTCCGAGCAAGTCCCACTCAAATTAATTTCATCGCAACTGAAAACCATAAATCCCAGCCAAGCCAGAAAGCTTGGGTGGTACTATAGCATATAGTAACGTGACTCGCTAAGCCACTTTTGTATCATCCCTTTAATACGCAATCTTTTTAAATCTTACCTTGCAGGCACGTCGTGGCGTTGTATTCCACAGAGTAAGGTCTGCACGTGCACACCTTATAGGTTTCGTCACATTGAGATAATTCCGCAAAACAGTCAGCATTTTTTTCACATGATTCATGGAGAAAAGCACTTTGACAGCCAACTATAAAGTGAGCTATTAGTACTACTGAAGAAAACAATGACATTGCAGAAAGTTGTTTTCGTGTGTCCATTGTTTTAATCTAAAAGAAAATATAAAACAAATACAATTAATGTCATCACATCATTTATCATCGTTGCCGTTTTAATTTAATCGTATTTCTGTTATATAAAAGTATGTTATATCAGTGTTTTTTTAATTCGGATTAGTCGCAATATGTCAACATATTACTCTGAGATATGCTTTGAAATGTTTATTCTGATGTTTTATAAGAGAAATATTTCCTTATAAATAGCAAAGTGATAGGTACACAACACAGAATTTTATTGACGTAAGCATAAAATGGTAATATGATATGATATAAGTTCAAATAAGATATACGTAAGTACTTGTCCACAAAAATATTAAAAGGGATCTTGAAATCATCATCTCGTTATTTTTTTGTCATAATGATTCTTTTTTCTTAATTACTACTTTGTGATAAGATGCATTCGTCGGAAGTAATATGATGTTCTATTAATCATTCCATGGATAATGGATACGCTCTTACAAAACCGGATGCACCATGTCATCATCGTCTACTGCTTGCCAAATAAATTATACAAAAGAAAAAAAAGTGTTTCTTTTATGAAAGATGAACACTCTTCTGTGTGGGATGGCACTGATGATGATGAAAATAAATAGGTATGCATAATGTACACGAAAAGTAATTACTGTTGAGTTTATAAGTAAACCTTGAAACTTTTTTGTGCTGAAATGAAAACCCATCAACCGTGGTGCACTAAAAAGATCTATTTCATTCGGCATCAAGCACGTTGCTTTCCTGATGATCAATCTATTAACTTAAACAATTCATGCGACATGGACACACAAGATCACGATTGCAATTTGATGCGTCCTTGATGGTGAGCATAATAATAAGGTTTTGATTTACCACCACGTTGAAAGATCATCATCTTATTACCATCGGTATAGTCATAGCATAAATGCTTGCTACACAAAGGTTTCAATTTTCAATATACTCATTTAAACGTCTGATTTGACGCGTTTCAAGTTGCAGGCCAGCCAGTGTGACTAAAAATACACTAAAATATATCGTTTTATATAGAGTATAGGTACGTCATCCGTATAAAATTCTGGACTAGCCATATATACCTTTACACCTCTTCAACGGTAAGTGTACACTTTAGAGAATGCGGTAATTGTACACTTGAGAAACTTGCTGCGTAACATTTAAGGGGGAAAAGCTATGAATAGACAATTTTTTTTAAAGTATGCCAAGAGGGACTTACAAAGAAAAAATATATTGCCAATTTGCAGTAAGAAACGAAACGATTTTCTGCAGTAATGGCTGACCAAGGATATTTTTTCTATGAATGAATCGTTTGTGCTTGCTTGTGTTCCATGTAGATTCGAGTCTTTAGAAGAGCACAAATGGTTGTAAGTTTGTATGATCATCCCATGCATGTAGTGTAGAATGTGTTTGTTCGTTTCAGCAATTTTTTTTTTTGCACAAAATCAAACCAAACTGTTTTATTCTTTTATGCATGTGTAAGCAAAGGCGAACATAAAAGGAGACGATGAAAAAGTGAAAGGCAGAAAAAATCTTC
This sequence comes from Entomobrya nicoleti, assembly GCA_034695465.1. Classification (NCBI taxonomy): domain Eukaryota; kingdom Metazoa; phylum Arthropoda; class Collembola; order Entomobryomorpha; family Entomobryidae; genus Entomobrya; species Entomobrya nicoleti. The sequence continues at coordinate 47,139 of JAQFZG010000088.1, forward strand.
TCTTTTGGCGTGTAATATAAAGCTGGATGGAATAAGTGCAATGCACTACACTAGAACAGTCAAGGACACACTGGAGTTGCCTCCCTAGACGGTTTCCTTATCATTGATAAGTTATCATTTTTCTTCGTTGATCATGTCTTTCAAGAAGAAAGATGATAGGAAAAACAGACGAACAAAAAAACGGATGAACAGATCAACCAAAGTGAAGCAATCATTAAACAAGCCGGAAATTCCGGAAATCCATTCATTGGTCTGGTCTACACTCAATAAAAAAAACAATAATAAACGATGTCCATATTTTTTCGCCTCTGAAACATACAACGAAATCGTCTCTGAGAAAAGTAAAAAATGAACTTCATTAAATGGCAAGGCAAGGCATCAGTTTCTATCCTTCACAAGACAAGTCAGAAATACAAGTCAAGTCGCAAATTACATCAGAGTTGTATAAATATTTTCCCTCTTTGTCCTTCTTTAGCTCAGCGCTTTGTAAGCTTGGTTTTAGCTGGCTAAAGTCAAGCTAAGAATTTAAGGGACAGAGAAAATTACGACTACACTTGACAGAGTAGAGAGAAGTGTTTGGACAAGTACTCTAGTAGACTCTCTAACGAACATTTTCTAATAATATCCCATAGACTCTACAAAAACGGCATATGTACATATCATCCTTTCTTGTACAAATTGCTCGTACGAGTTGTACGAGTCCATAACACGTCACACATTCATTTCAGCGAAATGGCCCTATAAGTTTACATCTTCATTCGTTTTCGGGTCCATTACTGTAACATTTATATGAACAGAGCTCAGGTTCTGACCACTTATCATCACCGACAGACTAAAGAAAAGTATACTATCATCTCTCAAACGTTCTTTTTTGCTGTCTCTTGCTTGTATGGTTAGTGGAAAACTGGAATATAATGGCGTATTACATAGAGTAACATATAATCACCTTTGCTCTATAATATCCTTTGCCAAAAAAGAGTGAGAATGAAGGGAAAGGAGAGAAGATTCTTTAAACAGACAAATCAGAAGACAGCCTGGCACTTATGCCTTACAAACAACCGAATCGTTTCCAATCCAAAGCCAAGGTTTCGACTTTACAAGTAAGTTTTGATATTAAGCCAGCTATGTTGGTGTTAGACAAACTTGTCTCGAGATTTACTTTCCTGCTCCTTTAGGCGTGTGAAAATGAGCCTCAATCAATGAAGAGATCTTTCCTTGCATGGCATGGCATGCATTACATTTTGCTGATCTGATTTTGCAGGTTTATCAAAAAGAGTCAACGGGTGGTTATGTTTATGTGAGTTTGGCTATATAAATGTAGGAATAACTGATCTTTTCAAGCTTCTAGTTCAAAATCGTTTTCCACATACTCAAAGTACATTCTTTCACTCACATCTACTATAGCTTCGGGATAATATTTAGCAAAATTTTCGTAGTGTTCTGAAAACCCTTTCGGTTGAATTGAATTTCACTGCACAAATTACATATCTCCGTTAATGCTGCATATATATCAGTGCAAATTCTCAAGGGAATCGGTACTGTTCTACAGATTGTTTCACTGTTTGCTAAAGCCCATCGGGGCTTGCACATAATACAAAATTCATGTATTCAAACGTTTATACAAATCAGCTCAAATCTGATGTCAGCATGTTTGAAAGGAGAAAATGTTGCTATTAAGGCAGGAAAATGGAGCAATGAAAGTAGTGCTTTGATGGTATGTGTAACGCATTCACTTTTACCACCTCTACGACCAAGCCATACCATAATATACATACCCCCGCGGGAGTATATACTTTCTCTCTTGGGTTGCGTTTTGCGACTTTGCGAGTTACAAAGACTCTAAAAATGCACTTTACTAGTTACAAGTTACAATGGAACCAAAAGGAAAAAAACAGAGAGCTTCTACATTTTGTAATAACATTTTGTGAATAGATAACTTCAAAAATTGTATCACAAAGAGTGTAAACCTGACACCACCATCACTACCACGCTCACAATCACATTCCCATTTCCATTACATATGTTTTTTTATACTTTTCTACTAACTTGAAATACAAAGCTACAGCATCTGCATCTATCTGGTTAAATGGCAATGGAAGGAGCAATTCGTGGTGGAATGGAGTGTAATGTGAGCCGAGATCCTACATAACTTTTTACTATTCTATTTTTCTTTTTCCTGGAATAAATAAATAAAAAACTGTAGAAAAAAATAACACGTACATACTTTATATCAACCACAAGAAGAAAAAAGGATAAATCGGAGTTTGTGACACAAGACACAATCCTTCTATTTGAGTTTTCCCCTCAATGTGGAAATGACAGGCTTTTCCTTTTCTCGTTTTTTTAAAGGTTTACCTATGGCACACGGTTACGGTTTAACTGTTATCTTTTCTCTAATTCATTTTTCTTTTCTTTTGATATGAGGAGTATTTTAGCTTGTATGTCAATTCCCTCTTCGGTGTGTGGACTGGGAGTTTGGGTTCGACAATAAAAAGGATCTTCACTTTTTGTTCTTTAAATGTACTATTTTTTATCATATCACACCACACCATATGTATATAAACTACCACTTCACTATTTGTTTATTACGCAGTTTTCCTGTTTTTTGAAAAATAATATTTTTCTTCTATCGCAGTATAGTAACTTATAATGTCAACTGCCAACTTTTTTTCCTGAAAGGAAACAATGACAAAAAGTCGGTGGATAAAGTATTGTCACTCCAGTGCAAACAGAAATGAAGAAAGAGATGCCTTTTTTTACTTCCTGATACAACTCCCTCCGGGACATGATCCGGGTGTCATGATATCTATCTTTCACAGGTTATTCGTCTTTTTCTCCATTTGCAATTTATTGGGTACCAAGAATAGTTTATGTTTATTTCCGAGCTGGGTACGATATAAGTGTATTTACTGGGTACACATTTTGCACGGTTAGTTTAGTTTTTTCTTTTAAAAAACTCACATCACTTTTTTATATCCAATGACATTTTTTTGAAGCAAACAAGTCGCCTGTCTCTCTGACCGTTCACCCGTTCTTTGTTCGAAGACATGAGGAGAATAAATGTAAACTAACCAAGATTATCGTGCCTTCATCTAACTTTATACTTAAATTGGCATATTGAAGGGCTTTCGAGAGATTCTCAGATAGCCTCTTGTAAAATGCAACAATGGTTGAGAGTTGTAAATGGGAAAAAAGGAGTAGTATCGAACAGAGAGCACTGTAAATTATAAAACCGGTGAGAGAATACTCGAACATCATCCCATATATTGCGGTGCAGTGGTCTTGGTGGTGGTATGGTGGCGGTGGCGAAGACGGCGATAGTGCGATGTGATGGTATGCAATATGCAGGTAACGTAGGACGCAGAGCACCAGCACCAGCGATTTGCAAAGCTTCGCAAGGTTGCAGCAGGTTCTAATGCAACTGACTTTGTTGTGTAATTTCGGTAGAGTCAAGTTAAGTAGTGGCATTGGTTTACACAGAGAGAGAGAGACCCGTCATCGTGATCATGATCATCATCATTATCAAAGTTTTTTTTGTATACATTGTTTGTGCACATTATTAGAATATAAACAACGTGTTGCTGCTGTAGATCTGCTATTTCTATCGTGTCTCATGTTTTATAGTATGACCATTACTCAATTTATATTTTTCCCCTTTGATTCTAAATCCGTGTTGTTGTAAGACGGAAGTTTTTTACGTGAGACTTATTAGGGTAAAATGGCAAACGATGAACGTGTCGGTATCATCATCATTATAAAAATGCAAATTGCTTTGTGTACAAATTCTTTGAAGAGAAGAACGAGGTGGATGGATGCGAAGAAGTGGATGCATAAAATTACTGAAATCGTAAATAATAATTATGTATGCCTAGCAGATAGAATCTGTGCATTATTCGCATTTTTGGCTAAAAGGGCTTTTGTTCGAAACGACACTTTTATTAACGCTAAAAGGGCTTTTATTCCCCACTTTCGCAAAATAACGAATAGCTCATCTCATCAGGATTCTCATTTGCCCACACACCTTTTCAATCTTAATGACATTTTTTCTCAACTTGTCACGTGAGTTGGGACACTTCAGGTCTTGAATTAATTCGCCGTGAAATTGTGGCTGTGAAAGAATGCCACTTTTTTGCACTCGACCTTCTCTAGACATAGAGACAAGCCTAAATTTTTTATCTAATCTTTTTGTTTTTGCAAAATGAATACCACAAAAGTCAAGACAAATACAACAGTAAATATTTCAAAAGGAAAATGTTGGAATTCATATAGTACGAGATACACGTACACCCGATCATGTCAGCGCACAGACAAGTAAAACACGGAACCGCCAACTAGCAAAGCCAAACTCCTGCATTGCCTTTTGTTGGTGTCGGTGTCAATGTCAAAAAGTCTGTCCGCCAGGTTCACCACACACCAGCCACCAGTGTCAGTATCAGTGTAACTTTTGGCTAGACATTTTGTAGCTGCCGTTTTTTTGCAATTTTGCAATTAGGATTCTACAAAGCGCTAGGACAAAAGCTAAGGGAAACCTAAAGAATCAGACTTTTGGCACTGGCACTGACACTGCACTTCACCACAGCAAGGAACCTTATGGTAACCCATTTCATCTGATAATTTCTTCCTCATGATTTTGATGTCAGTAATTTTCTCTCTTGTTGACTTTGTGGTGTTTCTTGTCGATTAGTTTGCTGCAAATATTTACATTGCATTTGTTGTTTGGCTGCTATAATCATTTATTTTTTGCTGACGTGACGTGAGTAACTGTGCTTGGGCAGATTTTTTGACGGCAAAAAGTCAAGTTAAAGGAGCGGAGAGCACAAAATAGCAAATAACATAGTTATCCATCATGCCCACCACATTATTCTCGACATAATTATTATTAAAGTCATTTTTGAGTCTTCTTCATGATTTTTTTTAGGAGAATGTCTTCGTCTTCTTCGTGTCATGTGTACTAGCAAAGCGCACGTTGCGATTGTGATTTTGAATTATAATGATGATGATGACGATGGCAAAGCTCATAGAGAAGATCATTAATATCCGCTGAAACATCAACAGCATAACAATTTTTCATAAGCATGGCATTACGGCAATGTGTACTATTCCATATATTATTAATAATAATGGTAATTGAATGCCTGAGGAGGCTCTGCTCAGCTCAAGTAAACAAAAAGCTTTTCGTCAGGCAATCATTATGATGAAGCTGAAAATGAATATTTCCACACTCACTGCCTGCTACTACTACGCATCATCATTATTATTGCAGACCTGTTACGTTTTTTGTACAGTTCCGTTTGTTTGTTGTGTTGCGCGTTGCATGAAATAATTTTTCAGGGAAAACTCTGAAAGTTGATTGTTGGTTTACGCGGATTAGGCAACCATGTAACAATGCGCGTGTGCATTATTTCATAATTTATACAACTCAATATAATTATTTTATTAGTTTTATTGTACTTCCCGAATTTTCATGATGACCACAAAAGTATATGTATGCATCAAATCACAGTAAAAAAAATTGGCTTGTTGACGTTGACAGGCGTGGAAGGATGAAGGAGTCGAAAACAGCAAAAATGGTGAATGACTCTATCATCTATAAGCAAATACCTTCAGTTTGGTTTATTAGATAGTTAATTTAATTATAACGATGTTGGTTGTTTGGCGTTGGCGAGCAGAACTACAGTGATATTTTTTGTGTAATGGCAATTTGTAGGGTGTATTGGAATGTGAAGGCATTTATTTGACAGTATTGTGCAATTTACGTTTCTGTATTTTTCTCCTCCTCGTGTAACAAAAACAGGTGGAGTGAAAGGATGAACTTGGACTGAAGATGATGAATATGATTGAGTAACAAAAGGCCGTTGCGTTGTTATTGTTTGGGGAACTTGACGGCTCTCTGCTCGACTCTGATGATAATATTGTTTGCTCATCATAGCTCTCTGCACATGCACAGTCATTCTGTTCTGATAGTTTCTTTTGAGAAAAATTGAGAATTCCCAAAAGTCAAGATAAACAAAAAAAGGTGGGACTTCTCTGAAAAAATGCATCATGTAGGATTCGAGATTGTGACTGAAAAATGATAATGGCAAAGATTGGGTGTCTCTCTCAAGGAAATAAGAATTGATGACTTTGAAAACGGGAAATCGAATTTGGGATAACAATGGGGACAGTAGGGTTCATACAATGACAATGAGTCTGCGTTGTAAACTTAATGAATGACCAATGACTGCAATATGCACAGTGCACAAAAGGGGATAGTTAGTTGGCGGATGCAAAAAATTGCACAAGAAATAGTTGAACTGAAAAAAATAGGAGAAAAGGATTGATGGCATTTGGTGTCAGGCCTGGTGCTGGGATACTGATGATTTTGTGATGAAGATGATAACACTGTTTTGTAAAACTAATGACCAAATGGCATGTATGCATGTTATTTATATTCATTGTTCAAGATAGATTGGCTGCTGATGATAGTGATTTGCAGTCACTTTTTTCATATTAGCAATGGCAACCCTTCTCCTCTCTCTCTCTCTTCCTGTTGATTGCGGTTCACCTGAACTCAATTCAGGTTTTGCATCTTCATCAGTAGTAGTAGTACAACATGTATGCATTCATGTTTGTCTGCCACCTCAAACGAAAAAATACCCGCGACCAGCAAACAAATGATGATGACGATATTGACGATGTATATGACGGGTAGAAAGACAAAGCGAATGGTAATAAGAATGTACACATCGTGGCATTCCTATTATCATAATCATTATCAACTTTGAAAAAAAGTCAAGAAGTGATGCTTGTCATGCTACTATACATTTCTGACACCAGCAGCTACAATGAAAAAATTTCATTACAAGCATATTATTAGGATTCTCGGAATCCTATTGAAAATGCAATGTACGTATAGTGTTTGTTGGTTCCGTGTGTCCGTCCGTCCGTCCGTCCGTCCGTCCGTCCGTCCGTCCGTCCGTCCGTATACTCTCTAACTTCTTTATTTATAGGAATTTTTGAATT